>JAGXOD010000451.1:0-14872 GCA_020368025.1 Brachyhypopomus occidentalis
GAGTTTCAGGGCTTTCCATGTCTCCGCTCTGAAGCCATATAGCGGGACCACTTGGAGAGGGCGAAGGACAAAATCGCCCGTCTCCAGTGATACTAGATGGCGGCCCAGTCTATAAGGTAAACAAGCTCCTTAACTCCAGGTACCGTCTGAGGGGTCTCCAGTACCTGGTGGACTGGGAGGGCTATGGGCCAGCAGAAAGGAGTTGGATTCCGGCAGCACAGGTGCTGGATCCCTCCTGAATCGCCGACTACCACCGCGAATTCCCTAATCGGCCGGCTCCGCGGCGTCGGGGCGACCTAGTGTCCGTCGCCGGGAGGAATCTTGAGGGAGGGCTCTGTCACGGTGAGAAGGCGGAATCGCCACCAGAGGGCATCCGCGAGAGCACCTGACACACGTCACACCCTTACCTGGCATAGGCGCACACCCCCAACTAGCACGTCACTCCCCCTTCACAATCACCCGAATACTAGACACCTGTGCACGGTATTTGGGTATGCTTCTTAAGCTCGCAGGTCCTGTCGTCCAGTGCTGCGCATTGGCCCTCCTTGGAAGACTACGCTACGCTCGCTACCAGAAGAAATAACGCTGTACCTGAACGACGCCTGTGGGACTCTCTTACATTGTTTAAGTTGATTCAGTTTACTAGGCATACTTGCCTTTATTTGTGTTGAGCCCTTATAAGAGTATGGATATCAATAAAGAAGGAAGCTCGCTACCCTCGCCTCCTGCTGTCTGCCTCAATCCGTTACACACAAGGTTAGACACCACCTGGTGAGCTTCCTCCTTATTTGGTGCTTCTATAGTGGTTGATGTTTTTTTTCTCTGATAGTGAAGAAATAAAAAGATCATCGTTTACATTAGCAATTTAAAGTTGGCATTTTTACACTTAATTTTCTTGTATTTTGAGGATAGAACACTTCATGCTGGTGATATCAGGCCCTGTTCCATACGTGTGCAGAAGTGCTGTAGCTCCTGGAGAATCCACTGTCTAAACTCTTTACCTTCTGCTAGTGTACTACTACACAGACCTGCAAAGATTAGAAATGCCTGAAATGAGATTCACAAGATTTAGCACAGACTATAAAAGTTGCATTATGTGTGTCCTTCAATAAATTACATAAAGAGCTAAAGCCCCATGTAGTCTGGTAGCCCCACTAGTAGGTGGCCTGCATTATGGTGGCCTGCACCAGGTGGCAGCATTATGCCATTAACAATATGACGCTCAGAGGAGAGATCAGTGTTGAGTTTGAATCCATCAAGAAATCTTAGTAAGACTTTCAGAATTAATGGCAGTGCACCGTCTGTTCAGTGGAGACACCAGTGGCTTGACAATTATTAACAGAAGCCCCATCTATTTCTATAGCTGGTTTAAAACCAGTATGTGTGTACAGAGCAGACCTCTGCTATAAAAGCCAAACCTGCATTATATGCTTCTATCCTTTAAATGATGTAAATGATACTCTGGTTAACACAGACTGACACTCGTGTGTCTGAGCTCTTACAGTCTCCAAACATGTAAATAAAAGCAGATATGACTATTAGTAAGTTGTTAACAGTTAACTGCTGGTTCAGGAGGAAACAGGAACCTGGTTCAGGAGGAAACAGATGAGAGATTTTGTAGGTCTTAAGTCAGGTATGTAGTTTTGTACTGCCAGTCTTCTACATACGGCTCTTACAATGTAGTTTGTGCTGTTGATGAGTGTGGAGTGATCAACGTTCGCATTGTGTGTGTGGGGTGGAAGAGAACTACAGTGGGCGTGGTCTGTATATTTGACTACAGTGGGTGTGGTCTGTATGTTTGACTACAGTGGGTGTGGTCTGATTACTCCTTTGTGCTGTTGTGTACATGAGAATTCCTGTAAACTGGAATACAGAGTCTAAGGACAAATTCATGTGTCCGGAATGTGTCACACACACACACATTCACACTCACACACACAATCACACTTCATGCAGATCATGCTATTCTGTTTCTGCCCTGACGTCTCTCTGGGATACAGTGCTGTTGGTGGAGGGGCCTACACTGTCCCCGATGTGTCCGGAGTGAGATCTGGGCTCTGAGAGGGCCACTCCAGAACAGTGATTTTGGTGTCTTTCAAAAGGTTTTTAAGGGTTGAAGACCTTGACATTCCTATGCCAAACAAAAGCAGCATCCATATACCCAACAGCTCAAGTTTGGATTCATCAGACCAAACGACTCCCACGCTCACCGCTTCAGATCGTCGCTGGAAAGGTTTAGTCAGGCGTTGATCTGCCGCTGTGAGAGCAATGGGGTTGGTATTTCTTGGACGATGACCACCACGTCCACCACGTCCACCACGATGAAGAGGCCTCACAACAGTCTTGCATGAAACATCAAGTCCAGAGGAACCCAGTTTAGGGACGATCATATTTGCATCAGTGTTGACATCTGTTAGTTGACATCTCTTATGAAGTTATTTTTCATAATGCAGAGTTTTGGAAATCCTGCGTTTTCGACCAGGTTTATTTTGAACAGACTTTGTTTCTTTGTGCTTTGCGATAATGAACAGCAATGCACAGCTGTTCTAGAAACCTTGAAACGCGTGGACATAGCAGCGTTTCCTAGTAGTTACCAGAAGCGCATGCGCACGATTGTTCGTGCCTTTTGGACGTCCATTTTAAAACAAGATCCACCAGTGTTGCGTTGTTCAGGACAAATTCTAACTTTCACTTTTGATTTCGTTGCGGCAAGAAATATGAAATGGCGTTCAACAAAGGTAAGGGAAATTCTGTTAAAAGTACATCTGGATGAGATGAAACATTTTCGATGTCAAGATCTTGTAAATGAGCGATATATCGAAATACGTTACATTAAGATAGAACGTCTGAAAAGACACGGACCTTAGCGTGGATTACCTAAAGTTAAATTGGCCTTAGACATCAAACACGGATATACTGGCTATTAAAATTAAAGCAAACGTACACTCGAAACTTTACTTTTCTATTTCCAAAGGACCTTTATTACAAGATGAATAAAGGTATACACAGCTTAACCGATAAGTAATGCAATAAATAATACACGCTGAAGAATGGGGTTATTTTACTGTCAAAAGTTTGAACGGCTTTTAAACGATTTCCTTTACACTCGTGTAAAACGCATATGTTCGCTTTTATTCCCTGCTACAAAACTTTACGAGCGCTGTTAGCTATATATTTTGTGCAAGTGTGGTGTGGCATACCGAAATATTTTTTTATTATGGTTGTACCTAGTTTAGTTCATACTCAAGTACAATCCATTAAACACTATATCCAACAACTACACCACCCTGGGAACTGCACACAGAGAATTAAACTGAATTTAACACATAATATACAAACCCATTCCAAAAAATTAGAATAGCATGGAAAAGTTGATTAATTTCCATAATTTTATTGAAAAAGTTAAACTTTAACAGATTATAGATTCAGATTTTCAAATTTCAAATATTTGTTTATTTTTACATAATTTGGGCTTCCAGCTCATAAAACCTATGAAAACTCAAAAAATTAAAAAAATTAGAATACTCTAGAGAAATCACCCCACATTTTGATTTCCCCAGGTGTCATTAAATTCCTTCAGTTTGGTTCAATTATCTCAGTATGGGGAAATATGCAGACATAACAACTGGCCAGAAGACCATAATTGATACCCTCCATAGGGTATCAAAATGTGGTAGGAGAAGATGCACCAGCAAAAGAGATGACCGTGGGCTTCAGCGGATTATCAAAAAGAGAAGATTCAAGAATCTGGCAGAGATCCAGAAAGAGTGGAACGAAGCAGGAGTCACAGCTTCAAAATCCACCACATTCAGACGCATGCGGGAGATGGGCTACAACTGTCGGGTTCCTCGGGTCAAGCCACTTCTGCACCTGAGCCAATGCAGGAAGCGTCTCAACTACGCCAAGGAGAAAGGGGGCTTAATTAAGTGAAACACAGACAAAGGATTTTGCCCCTGAGAAGACCCTGTGAAGTTGTGTTTTCTTTTATGAAGTGAGAGGGTTTATGTCAAACTCTAATGGAATGGCACAGGAAACTTAACATCTTGTGTATAATTACAAATGGCATTAGAGTGGATTAGAGTGGAACAGTGGACATCACTACTGAACTGTTTATACCTCGTGTTTAATTTTCATAGAATGAAATATTACTGAGACACTATTCAGTAGCCAGTGCAAGATTTCTGTCTTGGAGGAAGACACTAGATCCACACTGCATCATGATAGTATTGTATCTTCCTCCACTGTACACACTGATGTGACTCTGTAGAATCACATTTGAGGACTCATGCAGAAAATGCCCACAGCTATATTGGACTGCTGGGTTGTGTTTCTGTAGTGAAAACAAGCTTCGCAAATTCTAGAACTTTGTGGCTTAAATAGAACTTTCTGATTCTCAATTTTATAATGAATGGTACTTAGTGTTCATGTTTGTGTCAAAGCACTGTAACGTGCAGTTAAGGTAGCTGTGATAAACACAACACACAAGACTAAAATTCAAGCTCAAATAAGACTTAAATCATATACATGTATCCAGAGAACATGGGGCACAAAACAATTAACCACGAATAAAACACTACAAAGTATTTCACAAGATGTACCGAAAGCATAACTGCAAATTAACACTGGGTATGGAGATAATCAAACATACAAACACCAGAGTAACTTGAAGATAAATGAAACATACTAACATTCTGTAACAAAGCACTAGGAAAACATAACTGAGATGAAGCAGCAAAAAAGTAGTGTTTAGACAAGGATCAGCGTTAGCAAGGACAGTCTCACAACCACAATAACCTACAAGGAAAGACTAAAACACACAGGGAATAAACACCAAACTAATCACATAATAATAATAATAATCTTTATTTGTATAGCACCTTTCATGCATACATGCAACTCAAAGTGCTTTACAGCAAAACATTAAAATGAAGCAAAGATTAAAAGAAATAATAAAAAATAAATAAAATGAAATGAAGTAAAATAAACAAAATAAACAACATAGGGAGGTGGAGTTATAGACAAGGGTGTGATCAACAGAACGAGACACATGGAAAGCAAAAACAAAGACTGACAGACAGGAGGGGCTAAATGAGAGATGCAGGCAAAACCTGACAGAGAGGCGGAGCCAGACGTGACATTAGGAATACATGAAATCCTATAAATTAAAAACAAAATACTTAATCAGTTACTGATTACCTGAACATGTACCTGAACATAGTCATTTACCTCTTAAAATGTCAACTGCATCATCAGACGTAGTTCCACTAACAATATATATTTCTATTTTACTTTACTGTCCATTGAAGTCACCAAATGTCACTGGTGAAGTCTGGATCAGGACCATCCCAATATTCTTCACTGTCTATTCTACACTGTGTATTCCCCACTGTATTCCAGTAATCCAGTTCCAGTAACGATATATTTTGCTTTTTTCTGTCCATTACAGCGGCTAAGCAACGAAAACAAAGTCCAGAACGCCTCCGTCCCAACAGTAAGTGGAACACACTTTTATGATTCATGTAATATGTGATACACTCACTGTGTATTCTACACTGTGTATTCTACATGTTTATTAGGCCAACCCCTAATAAGTAATGGTAGCTGAATAGTAAACTGACAATGCAGGCTATTGTTTACAGCAAGGAACTTTATAAAGTTGGGTAGGTATATCTTAGACCCTGAGCTATTTGAGAAGCAAGTTCCCCTATTTTCTAACCAACTATATTTTGGAGCCGGATAATTTAAGTTTTTCTGCAGGTTAATGTCAAGGTTTGACTGAGGGGGCGGGACGCAGTCGCAGGAGAACGCGTGTTTATTACAATAAAGAACGGGAGACTCACACGAAACGAGTAAACAATATCATAAAACAAACGAGACACAAGAACGCACGGGAAAACTACACAACATATAAGACTATTGAAAAGCAACAAAGAACTAACAGCTAAGAACTAGACAGACACGTTAAACTATAACAAGAAACATAACGCGTAACACGGAAACAAAGGTACTCACGAGAACCGGAATACAATGAACAGCGCAACAGAAACACAGGAACCACATAACAGAGAATACAACCTGACGAACGACCATGACATCATCAACAAGCGACAAGAGACAAGGGAAACACAGGGAATATAAATACAACCTGACGAACGAGACACAGCTGGAAACGAATCAAGACAGGGCGTGACAAACAGAAGGGTAACCATAGAAACAGGGCGGGACAAGAAGGACGACACAGAAACAGGGAAGGAGGGCGGAGCCAGCCGTTACAGAACCCCCCCTCAACGCGTGCCTCTCCGGGGCACGCAAAAAACAAAAAATACACACTGACATGAGTAAAACAGGAAACTAAGACACTGGGGGAACCCTAGGGGCACTAGAAACAGGACAGGCCGGGGACACGAGACTGGGAGAGAATCCAGGGGCAGCGAAATTAATAGAGCAGGGCAGTGAGAACCGGACGTGAGATTATGGGTACGGCTGAAGGGAGAGACACAGGGGCTACGGGACCAGTACAGGGGATTGACTGAGGGCTGGGCACAGGACTAGACAGGACAGGACTGGGACCAGGGACACGGGGGAACTTGGCAACAGAGGCTAGTAGGGACAAAACTACGGAGACATGTACTGGGACAAAATGGGTAATGACTTGTGGGACAGACACGGGGACAGGAACAGTAATTAAATCTCCAGATACGGGCACGGAGACAGGTACACAGACACGAACAGAGACAGTGATTGGAACAGGGACCAACAGAAAACCAGGTACAAAACCAAAACTGCCAGTCCTGGCATTACATAATTGTTCAAGTCTAGGCCCACAGGTGGGCAGTGTAGCGTCTGTGGGGACTGGAAGAGTCTGCCGACAGGCAGCGGGGACGAGAGACAATGGTGACCCCCTCAGGATTTCAGGTGACGTAGAGGCCCCCCTCGGGGTCGCGGGAAAGTGAGAGTTTTCACCTGACAAATGAGGGTGGTGTATCCCCTTTTCAAGAAAGGGGCCTGGAGAATGTGCTTCAACTATTGGTGGATCACACTCCACATCCTCAAAGGAGGGATAATGTTGCATACTAGCCTAGCTGCCTAGACCCGGATTCCTAATGGGCGGTATATAATGGGCCACTCCAGGATTATGGGGTACTGGGCCCGCAAATATTGGCCAACCAGTCCCTGTACCAGTGGTGGACAGTAACGAAGTAAATGGAATTCGTTACTGTATTTAAGTACATTTTTTGTGTTTTTTTTACTCAAGTATTTCCCTTTTTTGTAACTTCTACTTTTACTCCATGACATTTGAAAGTGGAATATCTTACTTTTTACTCCACTACATTATGCAAAATCTGTCGTTACTTCCGGCTTCATGTGTTCAACAAAGTAACGTCAAAACAAAAGAAGCGCAAAGCACGCGCACCAATCAGTGTTCGGTTCAACGGCGCTGCACGCGCACCAATCAGCGTTTGGTTTAACAGTGACGCCACAGGGTACAGGGTTTTAAAGGGGCAGGCATGACGCAATTGCAGGGTTTTAATATTCATTCATTCATTATCCGTACCGCTTATTCCCGCTAGTCAGGGTCACGGGGGGGGGCTGGAGCCAATCCCAGCATCTCCGGGCGAAGGCAGGGTACACCATGGGCAGTTCGCCAGTCCACCACATGGCCAACACGCACACTCACGGGCAATCTAGAGTGACCAATCAACCTAGGATGCATGTCTTTGGACTGTGGGAGGAAACCGGAGTACCCAGAGAAAACCCACACAGGCACAGGGAGAACATGCAAACTCCACACAGAGCAGCCCAGACCGAGAATCGAACCCAGACCACCTTGCTGTGAGGCGACAGTGCTAACCACCACACCACCATGCCACCCTGGGTTTGAATATTTATTTTGAAAAACACGACAGAACACTGACTGCAGCACAGAATGAAATAAGAGTAGACACTGATAACGGAGGAGATAATAAACTCAAACGGAACTAACAGACTGATTAAAGATAACAAACTAGAATACATTACAATACACACGGATACTAGGAAGCAGCGCAATACAGAAACAAGTAAACGGAACAGTAAACTAACTGGGTACGTACGAACTGAACAACCAGCAACAGGGAGATGTATGAAAACCGTAAAGAAACACAGAGCGAGACACGGGAAGTGGGAGAAAGACTATGGACATAACAACAGTGAGAAACGCGACAAGAAACAGAAACCAGGCTACACGAGCGAAGAAGAAAGACTAAGGAGTGTAGGAGAACAAGGAATGAATACTAGTGACTTACAGGGAATGACCGACAAGGGAACAGGGGAGACGTGGGGAATTTAAACACAGACTACAGGGGGGAATACACAAGACACGGCTGGAAACCTCTGACCTCTGGATGTTTCTGTTTCACACAGTGACTTTTCCAAAACGCCTCTGCCTTTATCATCAAATCATACTCTTTGCTTACTACATTATACAATTTGCTTAGATAATAATAGATAATAAGAGGTCAGAATCGATTTTCCCCTTATTTTAATATGCATGTTTCTCCCCATGATCTTGTAGTGTCTGATCTGAGGATTGTTCTGCTGGGGAAGGATGTTCTAGAGACCAGCAGAGTGGGAAACTTCATCCTGGGAAGAGATGCGTTTGAGACTGAAGCTCCTCCTCCTTCAGTAGAGCTTCACAGTGATAGAGCCAGTGCACTGGTGGAGGGGAGATACATCACCCTCATCAACTTACGCCACCTGTTTGATACTGAACTCACTCAAGAGGAACTGACTCAGAGAGTGAAAGAGTGTGTGTCTCTGTCTGATCCTGGACCTCATGCGTTTTTAATGGTGCTCGAGCCTGACAACTTCACTGACACAGACAGGAATCAAGTAAACTGCATCTTGAAATCTCTGTCTGATGATGTACGCAAATACACCATGGTGGTAACAACACAAAAGGGAAAATGTAAGAGGGAAAATTCAGACCTACAGAGTGTTATTGCAGAATGCGACAACAGACATTTTGAGTTAAGCTGTAGATCCAGTCGCACTGCCCTTGTGAAGATGGTGAAAAACATAGCCAAGGACAATGAATGGAATGCCTTTGTCCGTGAGGAGTATGAGCAGGCTGTCAATGACGTGTATCAAAGCAAGTCTGAGCAGAGAACAGAACAGTCTGATCAAACAGAACAGCAAGACTATAAAGGAACAACGAGACAGACAGTTTATGATCAAACAAAAGAGTCAGAGTGTGAAGATGCTGTGACCTTATTGCACAAGTCACAAACGACATCGTTTTGGAAAAGACATTTCAGTAAGTAACAGCCACTTAAACTATGAAGGTGCTGCTCTTACTCATGTAGTATATAAAAATATATATATGTAAGTATATCAAAGTTATGTCACTTGCAACTAATAATGTAGTCCTAACCCTCCACTAATCTCCAAAAATAAGACAAATGCATCAATATATCTACTTCACGAGTGACATAAATGGTTGGTTGGTTGGTTGGTTTTGCATTGTGTGTCTAACAGAGTGATGTGGTTCAGCACAGTTCAAACAGTAAGAGATCAGTGTCATCTCTGCAATAGTCTTATAGCAGTGGGCAAGAAAGATCTCACATGGTGCTGTAACACGGTGCTCTGTAACATAAATAAATTCTAAGCAAACGACAGACAAATGCCAGGTACTGAATGATGAGCAAAAAGTAGCGACAGCCTTCTCCCCCATCTCCCTTCATAAGGAATATATAGCAGTTAGTGGTTGTGCCCAAATCCAGGCTGGGAAGAGGGGTGGAGCTCTGTTTGATTGCTCTATGTCCCCCAGCATGACGGACTGGATGAGGATCTTGAGTGAACCTGAAACACATCAAATTAGAAATGCCAGAATATGCACTTATGTTTAACCCTAATTGCTCTGCCACAACATTCAGTGAGTCCAGTTTGACTCCTACCACTCCAGCCAGGCATCCAAATAATCTTGTTAAGTAGGTTCAGTGTGCTCTTGTTAAAGCTGTTGCCCAGCACACAACAGCATAGAATATAGTGCTCACTACAACAGACTGGTGAATTGACCAAAGATTTTAGTGCACACACTGAGGGACAACCTTCTCAGGAAGTACAGCCATCTTTGACCTTTCTTGTACACAGTGTGAGTCTTACATCTGCAAATCCTGTTTGATGTACAATGACACACCCAGATACATGCAAGTCTTAACAACCTCCACAGCTGCTTCATCAATGGTGACTGGTGAAAAGGCTTGTGGGTTGTGCTTCCTAAAATCTCCTCGATCTTTCTAATATTTAGCTGCAGGTGGTTCAGCATGTTCTCACAGTTCTAACTTCTTGTATTTATCTTCTTGTCTATCTATGGTATGTCCCACAATAGCTGAACCTTTGCAGATGAGAAGACTCTGAGTTGTACCTGAAGTAAGAGGTGTAGAGGTTGAAAAGGAAAGGGTCTAGTACAGTCCTCTGGGGTACCAACACTGCACACCTCGATGTCTGAGACGCATCCCTGCAGTCTCACATACTGAGGCCACCCAGTCAGATAGTCCAGTATGCACTGGAGAAATCAAAGAACATGATTCTCACAGTTCTGCCTGATGTGCTCAGGTGCATGTATGTTCTGTCCAGTAGATAGATAACCACATTGTCCACTTCAGTGCCATCCTGATATGCAGTGGGTCATGGGTAGTTCTTACCAGAGGCCTCAGATGAGCTAACACCAGCCTTTCAAGTATCTTCATTAAGTGGGATGTAATTGCAACAGGACAATTGGCATTTAGTACCATCAGCTAAATTTTCTTGGGAACAGGAATCACACAAGACGTTTTCCACATAACTAGAACTCTTTTGAGGTTGCAGCTCAGATTGAAAATGTGCTGAAGGATTCTACACAATTGGTTTAGATCATTTACCCATTCACACTTCCCCTCTGCTGGACTGGGACCGTGTTGATTAAAGCCAGTGATGTCCTACAGGCTTCTCCACACATCCCGGGTGTTATAATAATCTTTATTTGTACATCACCTTTCATACATACATGCAACTCAAAGTGCTTTACAGAATAAATAAAACATTAGAAGGAAGCAAAGATAAAAAGGAAACAAATAATAAAATTGTAACGACGGGTGTACCGGCAGGTACAGACCTTGTTGTAATAGAAGTAAGAGCGAACCCAAGCGCCGGTTAAGCACAGACGAACACAAATGCTGGTAACTCGGAACAAGGAACTCTAGGAACAAAATGAAAGCAGGGCAGCGCATACGCTGAACGCACAGAACTTAAACTAACCGTAAAGGCACGGGATGATAATAAAGAGAAAAATAAATTTGACGTGGACACAGTCTACATGCGACAAAACGAAACTTAGAATGCCAGGGGAAATACTGGCAGCAGGCAAAAAAACGCCGCAACGAAACTAAAAACCCTTCCCAAAAATAAATAATGATAGGAAGAGAAACAGTAGGAGGAAAACTTGAGGGAGGCCAGAAAGCGGCGCAGGAGACAGACACTTGAATAAGCAAAGCAGCGTAATAGAAAAGAGAAAGGTGGCGCGACACCTTTCACTGTAACGCAACAACGAGACTTCAATGTTAAGAGAGAGGCTGAGAACGTGAAGGCAAGGACCAAAACGATTCAGCAGTGATTCGTTTCACAAGCCGTCCTAAATAGTCCTAGCGACGGCTAAAATGAATCACTGCTGATTACTCTGATGAAGTCTGGGACTGACTCGAGTGCCCCTAGTGGCTGTAGGGGGAACCGCGTCCGTGTTGGGACTGGCGCGACTGCCCCTAGTGGCAACAGGAGGGACGGTGCCAGAGGCAGGACTGTCATGACTGCCTCTATTGGCAATAGGTGGAACAGTGTGAGAGCCAGCCCTGACAAAAATTAAGTAATGAAATGGCAAATTATTAAAATAAAGGACAAAATAATGTAGTAAAGTAAATAAGATGTCAAAACTATTAAAAGATTAGAACAGACATAAAATGTAACAATAATAGAATAATGTGATAAAGTAATAAAATAATTAACCATTAGAGTTTCTTAACTAAATGCAGATCTAAACAGGAAGGTTTAGAGACTCTTCTTGAAGCTGTACAGGGATATAATAATAATAATAATCTTTATTTGTATAGCACCTTTCATGCATACATGCAACTCAAAGTGCTTTTGATGAAATGTCTCTGAGCTCCAGTGAGCTTAAGTGCCGTGGACGGCTCTGAAACCAGACTGAAAAGTATCATTTATTTGGTTTGCTTTAACATCACTCAACTGGGTTGACACAACTTTTTAAATGATTTTTGTTCCACCTCAGTTGTTTTTTCCAGCTTGTTCTTGTACTCCTCCTTAGCCTTTTAATCCTGACTTTAATATCTTTAATATCTTTATCTTTTGTTTCCTCTTCAGTTTAGTTCTATCCCCTGTCCTACAGTAAATGGTATTTTCTTCTGGATTAGTGGAGACTTGAAGTGCTGACTGGTTTGCTGTTACGAAAGCTCTGACCAGTCTTAGGGGTACAACAGCGTCCACAGAGAAGTTAACGTATCCTGTGACGCATGGTGTTGTTGCATCAATATCCTCAACTTGTGGTTCACATAGGGCATCACAGCATGTACCCACCAGGCAGTTCCTCAGTGTTTCTACAGCATTAGATCACTTCCTTACTGTGACCACTGAAACTCACTGTGACATCACTCTAGGGGGAGGGGAGAGCAGACATCAGCTGAACACAATAACCAATGGCGTGGAAACAAGGGGGGCTTGGAATGCAAAAACAAAGAGATGACTGACAGGAGGGGTTAGAGCTAAGAAACTAAACATGACAGTTGCCATGGCACTCATCGACTGGAACGATTCTAACTTGAACCCCACCCCAAGATGGTGAGCACACATGCAGCAGGCAATCATATTCATAGTTTACTGTGTTCCGGACAAGGAGTTTGACCTGCAAGTGGAATTAACCAGTGCCCCATTACACAGGCATTATAATAAATGCACTGGGCTCTGAATTTGCACTCTGGCTATGGTCAAGTGGACAGTAGGGAACGCACAGACATACAAAGTGCTTGAGGCAGGAGTCAGGGGTGGAACGTGACAGTTTAACTTGTTGTATAGTGATTCTCATCCGTCTGTATGCAACTATTCACCAGAAATCCCTCGTTTAATAACTCGTGGGCCACACTTACAAAATGGAAATGCACATAGGGTATAAGAGTGCTAAAATGCACAATAATGTGTAATATATAACATTGCAGGGGTGATGCAGATTAAGGCACTGCAAAACACAGACAACCGAGAGACCTACAAACTTAAACCAGATGAACAGGCAAATACTTAATGGTAACAGAAACACTAATGTACAACAAAACACACATAACCAGAAACAACCATGATAGAAAGGAATAAGTAAACCAAGCATAATCCAGCTGAACTAATAGGGAGAACGGGAAACAAAAGAACTAACAAAGAAATACACCAGGGCAGGAAAAAACTGACCTACTACGAGAGAGAAACCAAATGAAAACAGCAAATGAAACACAGAACGAACTGGTACACGGGAAACGCCGAGGGAAAGAGACAGAGGCAACGAACAACTAATAACTAACACAACACGAACCAGGACAAGGGAAGCAAGATAGACAGAGAGAGAATCAAGGGACAACAAGTGTTATATTGTGAGATAAAAAGTGAATGGAACCAACAAAATAACATTGAAAATGGTGTTTACATGAATTTAAATACATACTAAGTTATCTGTGAGGTGAGTAACAGCATGTTTTTGAGTATTTTCAGGCTGATTTGAAGCGGGTCAAAACACAAAAGATGTGTGCAGATTTCTAACACAATACAAGGGTTAAGGAGTAAGATAATAATAATAAGACAATAATACTAAATTACAATGTTTTGTAGACTATAACAATTAACGGTAGAGGACCACAAATATTGGGTGCATTATTTACTTAATTAATTACGTCTTTGTTCTCATCCAGGTTTAATTCCTTCCTTAATGCCATCCTTCATGAAGCCTGGAATGTCACGGTGAGAAGGCGGAAACGCCACCAGAGGGCATCCGCGAGAGCACCTGACACACGTCACACCCTTACCTGGCATAGACGCACACCCCCAACTAGAACATCACTCCCCCCTTCACAATCCCCCGAATACTAGACACCTGTGCACGGTATTTGGGTATGCTTCTTAAGTCGCAGGTCCTGTCGTCCAGTGCTGCGATTGGCCCTCCTTGGAAGACTACGCCACGCCGCTACCAGAGGAAATAACGCTGTACCTGTACGACGCCTGTGGGACTCTCTTACATTGTTTAAGTTGATTCAGTTTACTAGGCATACTTGCCTTTATTTGTGTTGAGCCCTTATAAGAGTATGGATATCAATAAAGAAGGAGACTCGCTACCCGCCTCCCTGCTGTCGGCCTCAAACCGTTACAGAATGCGCAGCCTGAGGAAGCAGGAGGTGGAGGGCCTTCTGCTATAGAAGTCCTAAATGCTCAAGGCGTACTGTTGGAACAGCATCACCACGAGATGGGTGAGTTACAGGGAAATTTAATGCGACGCTGACTACGCCTGTTCAAGTATTGTCGCAGCAGGCTAGTCAAAACCCCGCCCCACGACTGGAAGGGTAAGACTACCCTTGGCACCCCAGAAGCCTACGATGGAGACCCCGAGAAATGCGAGGGATTCCTGGCTCAGTGCGGTCTCTACTTTCGGTACCAGGAGCACCTCACGGACCAGGCGAAAAATCGCCAGGATCTCTCGCGCCTTTAGCGGAAAGGCACTGGCTTGGGAGAGCGTTACTGGCGGGTGAGTCCCCGCTATTGGCAAATTATGAGACATTCTATAATGAAATAAAAAGTGTTTCATCACCCACGC
>JAGXOD010000453.1:0-14500 GCA_020368025.1 Brachyhypopomus occidentalis
AGAGAGGAAGAAGGAGGGTGAGAATGAGAGGGGGAGGAACAGTTGGAGGTAGAGGTAGAGGTAGAGCTGGTAGAGGAATTCATGGCCAAAGAAGACAACAACTGTCAAATGACATCAGAGCAACCTTAGCTGATCATGTCATCAACCATGGGCTGACAATGCAAGAGGCTGGACAGAGAGTGCAGCCCAACTGTCGCCTCTGTCATCCGGACATTTACACTAGGGAACAGGCATGTGATGATATTGATGTGGGTACGATTCAGGGATGGATAAGGCACTCAAGGTGCTTCTTCCCTCAATGTCTGGCAAGGGAAGATATTGCCTGTGATGTGGACGAGGCGTTGTGGCCAGACCCAGCTGTGCGGCAAGATCCTGCCTAATTTTGTTTCTTCCATCTTTTTTCTATAAATTTTCTCTACACTTTTTTCTGTAATGTTCATTTTCATTTTTTGTTCTATACAATGCAAATATATATGTTGTGCAGATATTGCTTTGACTTGTTTGGTGAAAATAAATAAATAACAGCAGCATGTGTGTGCGTGTGTGTATCTACAAATATTTTTCTGAAGAATTTTCTGAAGAATTTTCAACAATTTGAACTATTTTAGTAATATGACAAAGCTCACTAGACATTAGTGTTTTTCATTCTGCCCAGCAGTGTGTAGCTGATCAGACAAAAATGTAGTATATGATGAAGTGTGTGTGCTGTTTGGTGCAAAAGTTTGATTTTTATAACGTTATATGTAGTTTTGGTTGCAGTGCTTGATTTTGCAGGATATATGAGGTGTACTGCAGTTTGGGTGTGTGGTTTTGTGAATTGTGTTAAGTATTTTGATAAATTGTGATAGTTTTCAAAATTGTGTCTTAGCAGATGGAAAAAACTGTAATTAGAGCACCTTATAAAGGTTACTGAGCAGGTGTAGCTAATCAGGCTTCATTGGTCTGTTAGCTCCCTCTGGTGGCCAGTGGCTGTCTGTTGCTGGAGCATGAAATGAAATTGAATATTTTGAAAACAAAGTTTGTGCTTTGCATAATATGGTGTTCCAATTCAGCTTCAACTTAAGTATCACCATCAATATGAATTAAAGTTTATGTTTCACTTTTTGCCATTTACGTTCAGGTCTGTTTTGCCACGAGCAAGTTGTTATTGAACAGCCCCTATCTAACAACTAACCTTACCTGACATTTAAGCCTACCTGACAATTAACCCTACCTCACTCTTAAGTCTCCATGATGTGCAAGATCAATATGACTCTTCTGTGCCTTCTTCCCCAAGTGTATAGATTTGAAGGGATGGATTCTATTGAATCCTTTGCTTAGGCTACTGCCCCCGCGACCCGGACCCGGATAAACGGAAGAAAATGGATGGATGGATGGATGGATTCTATTGAGTTTACTGTTGTTTTACCTATTGTAGTTCATCTTGTAATTTCTGTGTTATTGCAAGCCAGAAATTACTTAATTTCAGCTTTGGCCTATTTTCTTATTTGAATGTATCACCATAAGCCATACTCATCAGTGTAAAATATCCTACATCTGCAAGTACTCGTGTGTCAAATGCATTATAGCTATTTCCATCATTGCAGGCTGTATTGATAATTGATTCACCACTTGAAAACAAATCTACTAGGTACAGTTCGATGTCTTCTGTGGATTTCACTTTTTACAAATCTGTTTTTGCCATAGTTTTGATATATTTGTAGCACCTACATGAAAGCTGTATGGTCTGGATATATTGTGTAGTGTTGCATTGTCTGTGGTGTGTGTTGTGTAGTGTTGCATAGGCATTTTTCATCATTGCAGGCTGTATTGCTAATTGATTCATTTGCCAAAGTTTTGATGTATTTGTACACCTGTAGATGTTTGGAATTTTATTTTTTTTAAAAAGACCTTTTATTGGGGTTTTTTTGGAGAAAAAGTATATTTACCATTTTTTATTTAGGGGTTGGCTTACAAAAAGTGCTTCATTGTTTTAAAGAACAAAAAAGTTAGTTTGGAAGAAACTTTAAGCAAAGATATTATTAGATACAGTCAGTATGGACGCCTAGATATACTCAAATATATATTTCATACAGTTTCACACCATCTCTGGGCAATGCCACCTCTGGCCACCAGATGCCAGCCTCCCCAGAGTTTTATTTATGAATGAATTTACAATAAAACTACTTGACTTAACTTGACATATATATACTGCTCAAAAAAAGGGAACACTTAAACAACACAATGTAACTCCAAGTCAACCACACTTCTGTGAAACCAACCTGCTCAGTTAGGAAGCAACATTGATTGTGCATACACCAGGAGACATGGAGGGGGCCTTTGGAACAACCCACACAGACCTCCATGTGGTAGGAACAGGGTACCCTGACTGCTATCCATGGTGCTCAAACTGTCAGGATGAGATCCTCAGACCCATTACAGCCCAACACCATATGCTGGTGCAGTGGGCCCTGGGTTCCTTATGATGCATGATAATGCTAGGCTTTATGTGGCTGAAGTGTGTCAGAGCACATCTGGGACATCATGTCTTGTTCCATCCACCAACGCCACGTTGCACCACAGACTGTCCATGAGTTGATTGACGCTTTAATCCAGGTCTGGGAGGAGATTCCTCAGGAGAACATCTGCCTCCGCATCAGGAGCAGGCCCAGCCTTTGTAGGGAGGTCATACAGGCACATGGAGGCCACACACACTAGTGAGCCTCAATTTAACTTGTCTTGAGGAATTTACACTGAAGTTGGATCAGCCTGTCTTTTGATTTTCCACTTTTTTTTTAGTATGATTCCATATCCAGAGACCTCCATGGGATAATAATTTTTATTTACATTGATCATTTGGTTATTTTGTTCTCAACGCATTCCACTATGTAATAAATAAAGATTTTCAACTGGAATATTTTATTCATTGAGATCTAGGATCTAGTGTTAAAAAATAAAGGCAACAGCACAAAGACCAGCACAACGACTCTCTTTATAGATTTCAGGAAAAACCTGCAGACACGTGTTTGTGCAAGCCCAGACAATGGTGCTGAGATTTTAGGCAGTTAGACTGTCAGGACAAAATAGATGCCAAGGCTCACAATGGCTAAATAGATTAGATATTTGCAGTGGTTCATCCTTTAACATCATTGACATTTCAATGACATCAAATGGTGTTCTGGATTTAAACATTGTATTTCAAAAAATCTGGTTGAACAATGCATTTGATAAAACTGGTTGCCTTTTACTGGCTTTCTGCCATCTGCTGTTACTATTTAGCATTTAGCAGACGCTCTTATGCAGAGCGGCTTACAAAGTGCTTTGCATTTGCTGTTGTTTCAATCTAAACTATTTTGTAGCGAGGCTACTAAAGTGGAGAGTTAAAGTTAACCCTGACCCTAACCCTGACACTAATCCTGCCCTAGTCTAATGATGATATAGGGAGCTTCCACCAATGTTCTTACAACTGTTCCATAGAGCTCCCAGAGAATGCTTCCTATTCCAAGGCCAAGGACTAACCACATACTCAGGGTTAGGGATAGGGTCCTAGTTACACTATGACATGCATATTAACCCAAACCTTAGATCCATAATGAATGCACAGAGGTCTTAGCTTCTTTATTTTGTGTGTTTTATGGAGGCTACATACAGCATATACAGAGAAGGAGACACAGCATAACTGTCCATTATGACACAATGTTTCAATGAACACACAGCAGCCAGACAAAGTCTTTTTTCTCAGGGTCCATGCCCACCACAGTTGACTTGTAGGCTTTTAAAACACACATCTCATGTTGACTGCTGAGTACACTGTATCCTGTAGTTCGTCAGGTATCTGTAAAATAAATAATCTTTATAAATAATCTTTGTGCACACACACATTATTCTGAAACACATGCACTTTATTTACAACTCAAAACAGAAAGAGAAACAGTTCAACAAGCCCAAGCACGCTCAGTTTTTTTTATTTTGCAATGTCTTGATAACACAAAAGCAAAGCAGGAGAGTTCCTGTGTGCTTAAAGAGCGGAGACACAAAGTGTAGTAGTGAGGGCGGAGCTGTGTGAGAGAAGGTTGTGTGTGTGTGTGTGTGTGTGCGCCAACTGAACCATAAGAGGTGCTCTTTGTCCCCCGAATGTCATGATGCCTCAGACATAAGATACACACTAACCATATTAAGAAGACCATGCTAATACTGGGTAGGACCCTCTGTTACTCTATGCTAGGACCCTCTGTTACTCTGTGGTAGGACTCTGTTACTCTATGCTAGGACCCTCTGTTACTCTGTGGTAGGACCCTGTTACTCTATGGTAGGACCCTCTGTTACTCTGTGGTAGGACCATGGAGCCTGTTACTCTATGCTAGGACCCTCTGTTACTCTGTGGTAGGACCCTGTTACTCTATGGTAGGACCCTCTGTTACTCTGTGGTAGGACCATGTTACTCTATGGTAGGACCCTCTGTTACTCTGTGGTAGGACCATGTTACTCTATGCTAGGACCCTCTGTTACTCTGTGGTAGGACCATGTTACTCTATGCTAGGACCCTCTGTTACTCTGTGGTAGGACCCTGTTACTCTATGGTTGGACCCTCTGATACTCTATGGTAGGACCCTGTTACTCTATGGTAGGACTCTGTCATGCTGTGGTAGGACTCTACCAGCTGAAGAAGCTGTCGAATTCACCGTCAGGCTCATGGAACCAGTTGAAGCTTATTGACGTCATTTTGTTGGATGTGCCATTATAAGAGATGAACATGGTCAACAGCATTATTCATATAGGCTGTGACATTCAAACCATGCTTGTCTGGTGTTACTGGGTCCACTGAACTGTTCACAGGTCAGATCAGTAGATTCATGCTGTTTACAACAAATCCTGACCTACCACTTGTGTCACACAGCAGAAAGTGAAATTCCTCAGACCAAGCTGTTTTGAAATTTTCATCTGTTCATTTTTGCTGAGTCTGCATCCACATTTGACTCCAATTTCTGTTCCTGGCTGACAGCAGTGGAACCTGATTTGGTCTTCTGATGTTGTAGCACAGCAGAAGACCACATCAGGGTTAGGGATATCCTTAACTCTAACCCTAACTCTACCCTGAAGTTTGACACAATGCACTTTATAAGATAATTTTCTGCCTACCAGAAAAAGTACTTATTTGAGTATACTGTACATATCCTGTTAGTTTTAACGATTTGTTAAATAACCTCATTCTCTATTCGACATTACACATCTGCTCTGACAGGACTGAGATTCAGTAGTTCGTTTTTCTCCCTTAATTCTGCATAAACTGTTATGTGAATTCCAAGCCAGTCATGGTCAGAGTCAGTCAGGTCACAATTTTCCACATTCTGATGCTGCTAGGGTTAGGGTTGAGGTTAGGGTTAGGAATCTGCTAACCCTACTAGGGTGTGGGTTAGTGTTAGGGATCTGCTAACCCTACTAGGGTGTGGGTTAGTGTTAGGGATCTGCTAACCCTGCTAGGAATCAGTGGCTTCATAAGAATTATTGTTAAAATTCAACGGGGTGGAAGAACCATATGAACACGTACCAAAGTTAAATAATAAAGTATATAAAGTAAAATCACTCAAGTCGTGATATCAGAGAAAATTGTGATGCTGTTACAAGACTCTTTTAAAGCTGACACAGACCTTGTTAAAGCTACTGTCTGTGTACATATATATCCTTAACCATGTTAAAGCTGCTGTCTGTGTACATATATATCCTTAACCATGTTAAAGCTGCTGTCTGTGTACATATATATCCTTAACCATGTTAAAGCTGCTGTCTGTGTATATATATCCTTAACCATGTTAAAGCTGCTGTCTGTGTACATATATATCCTTAACCATGTTAAAGCTGCTGTCTGTGTACATATATATCCTTAACCATGTTAAAGCTGTTGTCTGTGTACATATATATCCTAAACCAGTGATGAACATTTACAGTTCTCACATATGCAATCATTCTATAAGCGGAACAACTCTGATAAGAATGTACTATTATGAATGCAGACACACAAGCATCGCTGTCAGGCAGTACACAAGGCTACAGGCAGGCAGCAGGTAACAGTGCATACACAGTGACTCTTACCACAGTGCATACACAGTGACCCTTACCACAGTGCATACACAGTGACCCTTACCACAGTGCATACACAGTGACTCTTACCACAGCTTGTGCACTTTGGGCACAAAAAACTGTATCAGCATAATGTATCTCTTCCTCCTGCGTCTGTACTGTATGAGAATAAACAACCAAACATTTTCAAAAATAAAACCTCTTGCTGAATATATTAGTTTGTAATAGTTTAGCTTTCATTGAGGTGATGGAGACTTGCCTTTACTGTATACCGTTACTGTAGGCCTTTACTGTAGGCTGTATTTATATCAGCTGTGATGTGCAACTCTCTGCAGGAATTAAGACAACTGCTTAAAACATACTTACTCTGTTTTGCTTTAGTGAATTTCCAGTACAGAACAAGAATTACAACCAGTAGTAGTAGAATTACAGGTATAATGATGAAAAGAATTAGCCGATGTCCTGCAAAGACAACATATAATTACTCTTACAGGTACAGTAAGGTTCAGGTACAGTAAAGTACAGGTACAGCAAGGTACAGATACTGTAAAGTACAGGTACAGTAAGGTTCAGGTACAGTAAAGTACAGGTACTGTAAAGTACAGATACAGTAAGGTACAGACGCAGAAGGTTTGGGGGGGGGGGCATGAGAGGGGAAACAAGTGCATTCTTGTTTGTACATATACTGTAATGCTGTTTCGGTTCCTCTTGGCAAAGTGTTGCTGACTGTTCAGCATAATGAGTGCTTAGACTGTTACTGTGATATTTGGTTTTGCATGCTTAGTTATTATCTGTTTTCAGACCTCTGTAGTGTTACAAAACCTCCCTCAGTACAAAATGGTTGGTGGCCAATGCTCATACCACTCAATACAATTCATCTTTCATTTCAAATTATATTCATTTATATTTCCTGGAGACTTCAGAGTGTAAGTACGCATGTTCTGCTGACATACCTGACACAGATGGACAGACACTGGTTGTGTTGAATTGTGCTGTCTGGTTCCTGACAGGGTTTGCTGCTACACAGCTATAGGTGTTGTTATCATCATATCCAACTTCCAGAGGCAGAAGTGGGGTGCTGCTATTAGAATCAGTGAGAGTGGAGATTACTTGGTCACCTTTGTACCAGGAGAGTGTCGTTGTTGTCATCCTCCCCACAGAACACAACACCACACACGTCAGTGATTCAGAGCTTTTCGTTTCTGAATGCGATGCACGTGTGATGTAGGGGACAGGCAGCATGGCTTGAGGAGAAGACGAAAGATGAAAATAACTTTTTGGTATTTATGGGTAATATGCAATGAGAATTTAATTGTTTTTACCGAAAACATGATGATAATGGTAAATGTTTGCTAATATACTGCTTAGTTCTGAACATGTATGATATTGTTTAACTCCCAATGACAAAGACTTACCATAAACAATGACACTGAATTGCTTGGTTGAGGGCTCACTGCTAAGCAGGTTTACTTTATAAACTCCAGTCTGTGTGATGCTGATGTTTCTGATGGTCAGAGATCCATTCTGTGTGTCCAGCTTGAGTCTGTTGTTGAATAGCTCATTAATATCGAAGTAAGCTACACTGTTAACTAGCTGTGCTACGCGGGAGTCTCTAGTTCCAAATGTCCACCATATTATATCATTATTCTTCGCTCCAGTGAAAGGAGACATTAGAGTGACTGTGTCTCCCTCTGTAGCTTGTACTGTCTCCACATGCCCTGCAGTAGGTGTCACATCTGGAAAACACAATCATTCAGATGTGAAATAAGGAATGTGTGCCGTCTCCACCGAACTGAAAGGGTATGCTAATAGATATAAAATATATTTAGGATTTATGATAAAAGCAAAAATTAACATAACCCTAACCCTGATATACATTATAATATTATACATAACCCTAACCCTAATATACATAATAACATAATCTAATAATATACATAACCCTAATATGCATAATGATATAATAATATACATAGACCTATTTAACACGGGTGGAGTAGAGAGAAGAGGGGAACAAGATTTATTAGTCACAAATCCAAAATCCGAGTCATTTAATCAGTTTGTAGTCAAATTTAAATAGCTGTCCAACACAGTAGCAAAACTCACACAAAATTAATTCGAAGACATAAGATACACATAACACAAAAACACATTACCACAAAGCTGAATTACAAAATCAGGCACACGGGTTTGACTAGACAAAGAAAAAAACAGCAACTCAAAAAGACATACAAGAGGCTTATATACAAACACTAAATAAGAAGCTCATGAATTCACTAACAAGGGGCATAGTTACAAAATACCAGGAGGGACTAGACTGACAGTTGGGGGAGGAGTCAGACGTGAGACACTCTAACCGTAATATAAATAATAATGATATATACATAAGCAATGGCACCTTTTTGTACTTTTTTCTCCCATGCTAAGTTCATAGTAGGTAGTGTGTAGTATTTAGATTAGTGTTAAAGGAGGTGTTGAGCACTTAGATTAGTGGCTTCTCATCTGAAGAGGATGAATGAGAAGCAACAAAAACACTTCAATAACTGAATACCAGGTAAAACTGACATCTTGAAGGCACTTGATACTAATTCATGTACATTTTTCAATGAACCTATTACAACATTATGAAAAAATCTTTAAAGCATGATAGATCGTGGATTTCTGTGTGTAACAGATCATGGTTGCAGAAACAGCAAAATCCACTCTAGTTGTAATATAGCACCATTCACTGTACAACACAGTCTGCAGGTCTGCAGGACATCCAGACAAACCCCTAAGATTAGGGCTAAGGTTAGGGCTAAGGTTAGGGCTAACCTCTAACCCCTACACCCTTACCCCTAACCCCTAAAGCATAATTCTAGCCTGTGGCATATTTTTCCCTTATTTGTCTTGTCATGTGTTGTAATGAAGCAAATAATAGAATGTACTGGTAACTTACTAAGTGAGATTTGCACAGTAGATAGCAATATTTTCCACTTATGTAAACATACACACATGCACACTCATGTACAAATATGCAAGTCGAGGCAGTAATGATCAGACGTTCAGGCCTAACATACAGCGTACAAGATTGAACATGACAGACAAGATCAAGAACATCATCCTTAGTTATGTTTAGACAGGACTACTGTACATCAGCAGGTCTCTGTCCACTTTACTAGGTTCTTGAAGATAACTGATGAATTATATTTTATGTTTGTTCTATTATTTTAATAATTACTTATGTAATTTTTTTATTTTATCATCTTATTTTAGTTTGGTTGTTTTCTTCTATTTACTCTGTAAAGCCCTTTGAGTTGCATGTATGTATGAAAAGTGCTATACAAATAAAGATTATTATTATTATTATTATTATAGCTGTATGACGCATGTCTGTGTTTGTGTGTGTGTGTGTAAATGGTTATTATCTAAACCATTCCAAAAATTTCACATAGAAAATCTGAAGTAAATGTGCATAGCAAAGTACTCTACACTGGTTTTAAAGCATTAATTAATATGAATATTAATCAATATCATTTATTAATGATGAATAAATTAATACATATTAATGAATATATCTACAGGTTTGTATAGAGGCAGATAAGGTTTTTTAATAGAAGTCTACACAATCATTTTGGAACAGCCAACTCCTTTTAGATGTGTATAGGCTCACAAAGAGAAATATTCCATTACTGAGGATAATATAGATTTTCTTGCGCCATCGTTTGCCACATTTATGCTGTCGCTTTGAAGGCTATATATTCTTTTACATGACCTTTGCATACTAAATAAGTGAATACATGTTTGGGTTAGGGTTAGGGTTAGTCCACAACAGATGGTTATGTGGAAGTACTTTACCTACTTAACACTCCTGCAGAGACTTCACTGCAGAATTGTTTACTATTGGCGTTTTGCTGAATGCAGGTTTCGTTCGTGTAAATCGTAATCAGGAGGAATCAAATGAAAATTTGTCAACACTCACCGTTAACGAAGACGTGAATAAACAAAAGGGAAAAGTGAAGAATGAATAAATAAAGATTCAGCCAAGAAATAATCCACATTATTTCATAATAACCCTTTCGCATAATAATTCGCATATATTAACTCGTTTAATTAATCATTTGTTTTTGTTCTATTGCATAATTTGAAGATAAAATTGAGACAAGACTTATTCGCAGAACTAAAATTCTTGCTTTGCCTTTTAGAATTTGCAATCGATAACGACGAAAAAGAGAACGGTATTGCACCCTAAAGTAAGAAATGAGAAACGCCACAAAGGTGTGTCTTTATCGCCGAAACAGTGACGTTGCTTTATTAAAGTTACAGTGATGTCCTATACCATGGCGAACTAAACCATTTTAGTGTTATTTATTGTCTATATATTTATTATGTGGCCAGAATCCGAGCTGATATTAATTCTGATTAGAAAGACGTGGAAAATCGCGCATATGTGCAAAGCAGTGAGAGTTATGTGCAGAACATGTGCAGAATCCCTGATGGCAGGCTGGGTTTTTGACTATAGGGTCCATTAACACTGTCCAGTTTCAGAACATTCTGTTTTATTGTTTTGATAATTGGCAAATGCTCATATTGATGGAAAAGACACATGTATTAATATGATTCAAAGAATATGCTAGATTCTGAGAAATTGTTAATATCTATTCAAATATGTTGTTTTTATAGTTACTGCCTGCTCTGGACACATAGCCCCCTATACACTCGGACTATAGTAACTCGTCATTCCACAATAACTGGAGTGTTTCTAATGCCAAACTGACTGTGTCTCATTAATGCTCAGAGGCTCTCCACAGATCCCTGAGGTAACAAGGTGGACTCATTCAGACACATATTTTACCATAGTGAGTGTGCTATTCCTGTTCCACACCTGTCCCCTTTTAGGGATTCAAAGTGGCCACCATACATACACCCTTCTTTTGTATGTATGGTGGCCACTCTGAATATATTAATATATTTAATATTGGGCTATTTTTCATGTGGGATTAAGTACAAAACCCAGCAGGTATGCACTCTCAGTACTGATTAGCCCAAAGGATTCTGGTTAGTGGAGTTCCCATGCCTGAAAGCTCTTGGTTAGTGATGTTCCCAAGGCTGGGAACTCCTGCTTTCTTAGTGCCACTCTGGGGCCCCCTGTTGGTCGTCAGCAATGTAGACAAGTAAGCAAGGAAACAAAAATCCCAAACTGTTAAAAATCAGCTAGGAGCATCTTTGATTACACAGATTGACAATGCCAAGCCATTGAAAGCTCATTATTATATACCAATTATTAACATGTGTAATCTAAAAAACATTTATTGTGGCATTATGGTTATTTTTTGTAATCATTTTTTTTATCAGATTTTAAGAATGACTGAGCAATCTAAAATTTTGGGAGTCCCTTACAAAATTCACAACATGTGTTTGAGTCAACCAATACATTTCCTGGTTCAATTCGATCTGGTATTTAAACAGTCCTCCTCATCATGCTGTTCACATTTTGACATCATGAGACCAAGATGACACCTAACTCTGTAGCGCGGGTAGTCCGGGGAGGACTACTCGCGAGGGTTTTTTGGAATAGCGGACGTAAGTGCCGCAACGCAAAGCAGTGAACTGAGACCTCCGTAACTAAGACGGGAAACAATACAAAAGAAAATAATAAAACAAAGAATAAGCACGCGGAAATAACTGGCGTGTATGTATGAGATATAATGGGAACCAAAATCACACGGAGCAACGTGTCTAAACGCCTTAAATGACCCAGGGCTCATAAAGGTAACCAAAAATAATAAACGATAGGAATAACAATAGGCAAAGAAAACTTGAGAAGGGCCAGGTAAGGGCGTAGGAGTAGAAGACTCGAATAACAAAAGAGGAAAATGGTAGCAAAGCACCATATAGCGCAACACGTTCCCTAAGAGGAGAATAGGAGAGACTGGTGACGGAGCACCAGTAAACGCAACACGTTACCGAAGGCTGGTGGTAAGTGGAAAGACCAACAGACAACTCAGCAATGAGAGCCTGCAGCCACCTACCTTAAGTAGCAAGGCAAACGGCTGCAGGTCATCATTGCTGATTGCCCGAATTAACAGGAGTTAATTATAAATTAGCTCGCGCTCTCCCTCTAGAGGTGGCAGGAGGAGCGGACCTGGAGCCAACCCTGACAAACAATTGATCCATTGCGAGGCTTCAAACAGGATGTTGTCAGATGGAAGTGTCCACTGAGCTTAGAGTGTCACTGAATGTTCATTACGTTCAAATTATCAAATCAGCTACAAGGAATGTTCATTACGTTCAAATACTCAAATCAAGTACAAAGACACCACTTACCATTAATGTTCCTTACTGAAGGACAAGAGAAGTGAATCATTATGCTAAAAGGATAAATAACGACTTGACACATAATTAACATTACTAAGCACATTCACAGAATTAATCTTTATATGTTACCATGAACATTTTCTCATGCATACAAACACATAGTCAATGTGAATGAGTGTGTTTCTCCAAGTGATCTATCATGAGTGAATACACACATCACCGTCTCTAAAAGACATTCATCCCACCTATTCAGAGGAATCTCAAATAGATAAACAGAGAATCAGTAAGTCAACAGTAAGGCCAACCTATCACATCACCAACATCTGAACTCTGGCAATGGCAAACTGCACATTTCACCCTATGGCTAAACCAATCCCTAACCCTAACCCTATGCCCGTACACTGCAGTCACATTACTGATAATATCAGTGGAAATGCTGGTTCTGAAGTGGAACACGTAACTCCCACCAGAGTTAGGGTTAGGGTTAGGGTCACTCCAGGGTACTGTTTTCAAAAATACAGGCTCTTAAGTGCTGAAAATTGTCACTAGAATACAATTGTATGGACGAATATGGGAGAGGTCAGGGTAAAGGTCAGGGTCAGGGTCAGGGACCTCCCTTCTTGGACCTTAAGAGCCTGGAGGTTGAGAAACCACTTTCATGATTTACAGCAGCGTCTCAAAGCATTAGTGTGTCTGATTGTGAACGGCAAGCTGATATTAGATATCTGTTCTTTAATCTGAATGTTGACTGTGTTAAAAAAGTGACCTGGTCTGTAATGTGAATGTGGACTGTGTTATACTCTCTCAGTTACCCTGGTAACCCAAATAAAGCTCCACTCGCGTGACTGTTCTGGAACTCGTGAAGTTTTAGCTTCTAGTTTGAGTCTTCCTTTACGTCACAAACTTGAGGTTGAGACCTGCTTTATGCAGCCTCTCAACCCACATCTGCAAAGCAACAGTGTCACTAATAGTTTTTACTCCTGCATTCTTCAAAGTAACTTCAGCTAACACTCATAAAAGACTGTAAGAACCACTGAACAGCAATTATAACAAAATAATTGCTGCATTTCCATTTTGAAGAGTGTGTAGCAATCTTTTATACAACTTTTCATGTCTGTTAATTATACCCTTTTATAGACCTTTTCTGATGACCAATGTGTGTATAACCAATGCTTTGTATTAAAGAGTTTGTAAACTATGGAAGTAACTGGCTTGGATGTATTCATGTATTGTGCTACAATTTATTGCCCTGAATAATTTATTCCCCCTCAAGAGAAACCATAAGTAAAAAAAACAGAAACAAAAAAACCCAACAGCTGTAAAACAGAGAGAAGAGTGAGTAGTCTGTCCTCGTTTCTTAGATGCTGAGAGAGCTCAACATGAAGCACTGGAGAGGTGAGGTGTGCCTGTGGGTTTGAAATAGTGATGTCAATGAATAAAGCTATCAAGGAACGGGGTTAGGGTTAAGGCGATTTTGATGATTAATAAGAAGTATAGTGGAAGTGGCGGAGTGGATGAGAATCAGGTCAGACAGAATGTGTGTGTGTGTAGAGCCCCTCTGGTTGGGTGCTAGAACAATAATAGTCAGAAAGTAGTGTAGGAGAGAGGAGTGAAGAAAGGCTTAAGTACAGGGCACAAGTAACCAGGGACAAATGCAAGTCGGATTGTTAATATGTAGATGTTTGGGCCTGGGAAGGGATGGGAGAGTGTGATTGGTCAACTTGTGGGAGCAGTTTTGTGATTGGCCGACTTGTGGGAGAAGTCTTGTGATTGGTCGACTTGTGGGAGCAGTTTACTACGGTGTGACATAAATAATAGGGCTGTTTTGTGTCCAGTCTACAACAGATAACCTGGTTAATGCATTATACATTTTTGCATTTCCTCTGTTGATGTGTCCCTGTGAAAGGGTTTGGTCATAAGCTGATGAACTGAATGTGTAGGGAATGCATGCAACTGACGGACGATGGGCCACACAGATGTGAACTGATTTAGAGTATGAGCCAAGTCTTTCCTGACATTTTCCTGCCTGACCCTGTCCTTTGCCTCTGTTCAAGTGTTTTTTCAGTCAAAGGATCCAGTAATAGTCTGAAAGTTAGACTGGTAGGTTCTTCTGAGGGGATGGAGTTCATGCACCCAGGCCCCCACG
>JAGXOD010000454.1:0-16447 GCA_020368025.1 Brachyhypopomus occidentalis
GTTTCTTCCTAAATTCCTGCCATCTTAGGGAGTTTTTTTTGTCGCCTCTGGCATGCTCATTAGGGATCTGGACCCATACGATTGTAAAGCTGCTTTGTGACAACATGTGTTGTGAAAGGCGCGATATAAATAAATTTGACTTGACTCTAAACCAGAACTGAACAGATGTAAGTCAAACAGAAGCCACTGTGTGTCCAGTTCCTCTTTAATGTTCTCACTCCTCTGTCACTGCATTCTGACTTTGGTTTTCACCAGTCTGAGCTGTAGAGAAAAAGACTGAACTGATTAAACGTGCAGGAGTCAGAATGTCTCACTGTGTTTACACTATTACATTTGGGTTATGCTGCTTGTGTCTGTGAGATTCACACTGTAGATGTGGAGCACGAAGGACACGCTGTTTAAGCATGCTCTCTGTCCCGTATACTCGTGTTGCTTCCTAGAGCCACTACTTGCTGGGGTATTCAGATATGTCATTCCATTGCGTTTATAAAATAAAAGGGTATCCTGCAATATTTGTTAATATCATCCTGTACATATTTAATAACTTACGTTGCAAGTCCTGAAAAAAGCAGAGTCATTTTCACAAAGGAACACAGGGACGTACGTCTGTGGTTAACATCACGTTGCTCCTGCAAATAGATGTGAAACTCTTTAGATTAGATGAGGGAATGAGAAGAAGCAGATGGAGAAGAGTAAAACAACAGAGAAGCAGAGGAAAAACACAGCAAAGCAGAAACTTTTGTGCAATATCTTCGTTAAAATTAATACCAAATATGGTCTCTTACCAGAAGATCATAAGCACTAAATATGCTCCTCAGAGCTTCAGCAGTCTTGCCAGTACGTGCAGCCTTTAGCCGGTAGACAGCCAATAGTCTTGGTGTATGTTTGTCCAACTCTGCATAGAACTTGCTTCGCAAGTTGATATTTGTTTTCCAGTGAAATTATGCGCAAACCTAAACATTCAGCAACAGGTGAATACAAATTAGATTATTGTTCAATTGTGCAATTTGTTGTTTTTACAACGCATTACAATCTGCATTTAAAATTAGTTTATTAATGGAAATTCCTATGTCATGTCACATAGGAAGATTGTGAAGATGAGTTTTCAAGTTTTCAATGAAGTAAATTTTCTAGAAATCTGATTCTACAAATACCAATATGAGGATAGATGAATACACCAAATGAAACACAAGAAGGCTAAGAAAGAATTTACCTGTGACTCTAATCGTAGCGCAGGCCAATGTTCCAGAAAGTCCTTGACCGATTGGGATGGGTTGTCGACTATGATCTGTTTCAGGCGTAACGCATATGTAGTTTGCATTAGTCTCTCTGTCCACTTTCTTTGATACTTCTTCTACCACTTGCAATCTTAGTCGCTCCAGACTTGAGGCATCCTCTCCTCTTGGGAAATTTGGTAGATGGTTCACCTCAGCTCGACGAGCTCTTTTGATGTTGCAGTGGGGTGACTCACTCTCTGGGTTATTTCGGCTCCTCTTACCAGAGTTAACAGCCACCTCATTACATCCAGCCCTGCTCAGTTTGGTGCGATAGTTACCCATCTTGAATTTTAGGCTCATCTTCCAGCCATACCACCCACAGTGACGTCCTGGCTCTGTAAGGCAAGGATGTTTGGTAACAAGAGCTTCAGCAGCTCTTGCTATTTCTTTATCACTACGGTAAGCCTTGAAAGAGTGCATGGTTTTGGCCATGTTCTCCAAGATGTCATGCTTTTGTTAGTTTCAACATCTTTCTAGCATTCTGACATTCTGTATTTCCAGCTTCAAGGCAGTACTCGACATCATAAGAAAAAAGGGGTACTGGAAACACATCAGGCCAACTCTGCATACGTGCCAGGGCATGGGGGAGCAATTCTGTGTCCGAGGTTCCAGTTGAGCTAGAGTCAGTCTCTGATCTGAGAAATCTTAGTACAGCTCTCTGTGGAAGTTCTGTAATGTCCGACAGAACACAGAGCTGTCCTCCAAAGTCAGGGTCTTCGTATTGTAGAGTGAAGTCAAAATCAAGATGAGGTTTGAATTTCTCTCGTGTTATGGTGATTAGCTCTTCCACTGATGTGGGCCGTGTAGCAAGCACCATCTTGTGGGCAATATCTGTGGCAATGAAGACTCTTAATAACATTCTGTCAGGCTCTGCCATCTATGGGAGGCAAACAATGAAACACTATCATTATGATGTTTCAGATAAATGACTTCATATTCCATGCATTCAATAACTCTCAACAAGTTGTACATCATTTTATTCTTGTGTAAAACTACTCCTCACTAGGAATGGATAAAAGAAAATAAAGGTTGAGGTGGAGGAAGCCATACCTTTTCAATGTACTGGCAGAAACCACTTTGTGGTCAACAGCAACTGGCCTTCTACACTATAGGCAGAAAGGGGACAAATGTCATTCAATTCTGACACAGTGCAAATGTCAGTTCATCTGGAGCCAATTTATATGCCCTTATGTGTTCTATGTAATTAGACTTGTGCTGTCTGCAAAGAAAGGCTACGTCATTATTTTCAAGTAGGGTATCTTCAATCTTACTAAACTGAGGCAAGCAGCCCTCCACACCTGTAGAAACAAACATGCCAACAAAAAAAATGGTAACCCTTGATGTTCTGTATATATAATTACTGTCAGTCTTCTGTTTAATGTAATGCTGTGCGACTTCAGGCAATGTTGAAACCAATACAGAAGTCACAACACATGCTTGCTGATGTGGTTTGAAGAACCCTGGAGCACTAAGATAGTAAGCCATCACATGCTGGTGTCTGACAGCCAGTGTCTTGAGCACATTTTTGAAGTTTTGAGTGTCATGTACAACCTGCTTAAAGAAGCGGTGTTTAACCTCAAATCGCATGGTCCACAAGTGAACAAGAGGACCAAAACATCTGATGAGTTCTGGGTAATGTTCAAAGTAAGTAGGGGAAATACAAGTTTAAACACAGTCTAAATTACCAAGAAAGTAACTAAAGTTTTACCTAGTTTAGACATTAACAACTGCTATGGGAATCTAGACGTTTAGATAACGTTTCATAGATAACGTAACCTTAGCAAGTTAACCTCCATCCATCCATCCATCCATTGTCTTCCACTTATCCGGGTCCGGGTCGCGGGGGCAGTAGCCTAAGCAAAGAGGCCCAGGTTTCCCTCTCCCCAGCCACCTCTTCCAGCTCTTCTGGGGGTATACCAAGGCGTTCCCAGGACAGCCGAGAGATATAATCTCTCCAGCGTGACCTGGGTCTTCCCCGGGCCTCCTCCCAGTTGGACATGCCCAGAGCGCCTCCCTAGGCAGGCGCCCAGGTGGCATCCGAACCAGATGCCCGAACCACCTCAGCTGGCTCCTCTCTACGTGGAGGAGCAGCGACTCTCTCGAGCCCCTCCCGGATGACTGTGCTCCGCACCTTATCTCTAAGGGAGAGCCCAGACACCCTGCGAAGAAAACTCATTTCGGCCGCTTGTATTCGCGATCTCATTCTTTCGGTCACTACCCAAAGCTCGTGACCATAGGTAAGAGTCGGAACGTAGATTGACCAGTAAATTGAGAGCTGTGCCTTTTGGCTCAGCTCTCTCTTCACCACAACGGTCCGGTACAGCGACCGCAATACTGCAGCCGCAGCACCGATCCGCCTGTCAATCTCTCGTTCCATCCTTCCCTCACTCGTGAACAAGAACCCGAGATACTTAAACTCCTCCACTTGAGGCAAGGACTCACTCCCGACCCAGAGAGGGCACTCCACCCTTGTCCGACTGAGTACCATGGTCTCAGTTTTAGAGGTGCTGACTCTCATCCCAGCCGTCTACTTTTCGCCGCAAACTGATCCAGCGAGAGCTGTAGGTCTCGGCCCGATGATGCCAACAGGACCACATCATCTGCAAAGAGAAGGCGTGGAATCCTGAGGCCACCAAACCGAACCCCCTCCGCCACTTGGCTACGCCGAGAAATTCTGTCCATAAAAGTTATGAACAGAATCGGTGACAAAGGGCAGCCTTGGCGGAGTCCAATTCCCACCGGAAACCAGTCTGACTTACTGCCGGCCATGCGAACCAAACTCCTGCTCCGTTTGTACAGGGACTGGATAGCCCGTAGCAACGGGCCCCGTACTTATACTCCCAGAGCACCCCCAGAGGAATCCCCGAGGGACACGGTCGAATGCCTTTTCCAAATCCACAAAGCACATGTGGACTGGTTGAGCAAACTCCCATGCACCCTCTAGGACCCTCGCAAGGGTGAAAAGCTGGTCCAGTGTTCCACGACCAGGACGGAATCCACATTGTTCCTCTTGTAACTGAGATTCGACTATCGAACGGACTCTCTTCTCCAGAACCCCTGCATAGACCTTACCGGGGGAGGCTGAGAAGTGTGATCCCCCGATAGTTGGAGCACACTCTCCGGTCCCCTTTCTTAAAAAGGGGAACCACCACCCCGGTTTGCCAATCCAGAGGCACTGCCCCGATGTACACGCGATGTTGCAAAGACGTGTCAACCAAGACAGTCCCACAACATCCAGAGCCTTAAGGAACTCAGGACGGATCTCATCCACCGCCGGCGCCTTGGCTCCAAGGAGTTTCACAACTACCCAGGTCACCTCAGACCTAGTGATGGGCACACCCCGCCCGAGTCCTCTGGTTCTGCTTCCTCTATGGAAGACGTGGTGGTGGGATTGAGAAGATCCTCGAAGTATTCCTTCCACCGCCTAATGACATCCCCAGTCGAGGTCAGCAGATCCCCAGCCTCACTGTATACAGTGTTGGTCGGGAAACGCTTTCCCCTCCTGAGTTGCCTGACGGTTTGCCAGAACCTCCTCGGAGCCGATCGAAAGTCGCTTTCCATGGTCTCACCAAACTCTTCCCACACCCGAGTTTTTGCCTCTGCGACAGTCAAAGCCGCGATCCGCTTGGCCCCCTGTACCTGTCTGCTGCCTCCAAAGTCCCACGGGCCAACCAGGCCCAATAGGACTCTTTCTTCAGCATGACGGCCTCCCTTACCCGAGGTGTCCACCACCGGGTTCTGGGATTGCCGCCACGACAGGCACCGACAACCTTGCGGCCACAGCTCCGATCTGCCGCATTGACAATAGAAGCACGGAACCAAGCCCACTCAGACTCAATGTTTCCGGCCTCCCTCGGGATGCGGTCAAAGCTTTGTCGGATGTGGGAGTTAAAGACCTTTCTGACAGGTTCCTCTGCCAGACGTTCCCAGCAAACCCTCACAATACGTTTGGGTCTGCCAGGTCTGTCCGGTATCCTCGCCCGCCATCTGATCCAACTCACCACTAGGTGGTGATCGGTTGACAGCTCAGCTCCTCTCTTTACCCGAGTGTCCAAGACACACGGTCGCAAGTTCGACGATACGATTACAAAATCGATCATCGAACTGCGACCTAAGGTGTCCTGGTGCCATGTGCACTTATGGACACCTCTGTGCTCAAACATGGTGTTCGTTATTGACAAACTGTGACGAGCACAGAAGTCCAACAACAGAACACCACTCGGGTTCAGATCGGAGAGGCCGTTCCTCCCAATCACGCCCTTCCAGGTCCCACTGTCATTGCCCACGTGAGCATTGAAGTCCCCCAGCAGAACAATGGAATCCCCAGAAGGGGCACCTTCCAGTACCCCCTCCAAGGACTCCAAGAAGGCTGGGTACTCCGAACTGCCATTCGGTGCATAAGCACAAATAACAGTCAGAGCCCTTTCCCCGACCCTAAGGCGCAGGGAAGCAACCCTCTTATCCACTGGGGAAAACCCCAACACACAGGCAGCGAGCCGGGGAGCTATGAGTAAGCCCACTCCAGCTCTCCGCCTTTCACCCTGGGCAACTCCAGAAAAGAATAAAGTCCAGCCTCTCTCGAGAGGATTGGTTCCAGAACCCAAACTGTGTGTGGAGGTGAGCCCAACTATATCTAGTTGGTATCTCTCAGCCTCACACACCAGCTCAGGCTCCTTCCCACCCAGAGAGGTTACGTTCCATGTCCCAAGAGCCAGCTTCAGTAACCGAGGGTCGGTACGCCAAGGCCCCCGCCTTCGGCCACCGCCCAAACCACAATGCACCGAACCCCTAGTACTACCTCTCCCACAGGTGGTGGGCCCATGGGAGACCAAGTTAACCTAACTAGCTGTTACATGTCACGACAAGACAAGTTACAGGCAAAGTAAACGGACAAACTACAAGTTTTATTTACCTCAAACACGAACTACAATTAAAAGATTTTTTAAAAATTACAAATTACAATTTCAAGCATGAGAAGAGCAGCCAGAGTGAGGGAAATGAAGACCACTGGCACTAGTATTTCACTCTGAGTTCAGCAGCTCTCTCCCTCTCGCTCTCTCCCCCCTGGGGCTGTTAACTAGGCGCGCGCTGGAGTTCAAAAAAGCGCGCGCAATTCAAAATAGCTTCTTTAAGAAAAACAACGTTTCTTACCGCAAATTATATCAGTGTTTAGAGCAGAACATGTACTTATCCAGTTAAAGGGAGAAAATGAAGTGTTTTAAAAAATAACTGCTAAGAAACTATTTTTCCCGCTATTACTATTTTAAATAAAATAACTATTTTCAGAAACCCCAGTATGCTAATTAGATGGTTTTAACCAATAGGCATGCAGGAGTGCATTGCGTCAGACGCTCCGTAAATATTAAATGAAATACAATGAGTTTAGTGATTGTCTTTACTTGAAAATGTTGAGCTTATTGAGATTAAAACTTCAATATCGTTGTATGAACTTTAATGTTTTAAGATGTTTTAACTGTTTTGCAGTTTTGCTTACAAATAGAATAATTTTAATGAGTTCACCACACTGTCAGGGAATACAGTGTGCTCACTTGACCCATTCACACACAGTCGCTAAATTGGCATCACTGACAAGTCAGACCGTGCAATCCGAACATTTTAGGCTACTCCACCGCTCCCCTTTTCTACTCAGGTGAACTGAACGTAGTAGGGGAGGGCGGAAATAGTTTTGGAACGAAACGCTTCTCGAAACTCTATGTACATTCCAGCAAAATCTTACAAAATCCCGGACGTTTGTGAAATTGCGCCCGGACATTTTTTAAGTCTCAAAAAGCTGACAGGTAAAAAAGGACATCTGGTCACCCTATGTAATGTCACAGAAATTCAGCGGATATAATTATTTGTCTTTTAAAAATAATAAACGATAATGGCCAGTATCACTAGTTTCATAATACTTTTGCAATATGTAATTAACCTAAGTTTATATTGTAGCGCCTGCCAATAGGTGACCTCTGGGCGGGGTCTGTGAAGCTCCAGAGGGCAGCGCTCGATTAGTTAATGCAACCCTGAATGTGAGTTGTGTGTGCTTTCTTTCCTCTTACATCTGTTTGATGTGTGCGAGATTTCTTTAATAAAAAAAGCAAAAGCAATTGCTCTCTTGGCTTTCTCTCTGCTTCATTCCTCACCGTTGCTACAATATTTTATTTTGTCTTACATTACGATGCTTCCAAGAGCAATGAATCTGACACTCAATCGCACCTCCGAACGACGCTCGAAAATAGGACGTGATGCTTGGGCGATATTCTGACGTTAATCTGGAGTCTCGGGGGCGTATATGTGCTGTCTGTATGTATGTTAAATAGGTAAATAGGTATAGTTATGTTAAAGTCATTAGTTAGTGCATTTCAAAGTGCACTCAAAATATCTCTCCCCTTAACCCTTTGTGATGTCATTGTGGTTTCATTCTAGTGGCGTGGCGTCATAATCAGTATCATCAAAAAAAAAAAGAAAATCAACTTGTAATATTACCATTTTTAAAAGGCGCTGTGAAGAGTTCACTTCAAAAATCATTGTGGTATTAACATATTTTTCAGCTTGAAAACCGGCATTGGACTCTCGTGTTGAGGATGTCGGGTGGTTTCGTTGCCCTCTCTGAATACGTCTAGAATTAGGGAATTTCCACCATGGGTTCCTTGTTGATAAAAAGCGACCAGTCTGCCAGTTCTCTTTGAAACGAGCCAGTTGCCAGGAAGCCGAGTGTTGTCAGCACCTGTAAAGGAACTGGCAATGCGCGACTCCTCGCCGTTTCTCTCTCCAAAACTGGACCCAACTCAACACAGAGTCCCAAGAGTACAGCTCTTGGAAATCTGAAACGGCTTATAAGCCAGTCATCATCATGGGCCAAAACATCATAATGGTCACGGAAAACGCGTTCTCTGCGAATTCGGCCATTAGCAATATCCTCCACTAATGCCAACTCTGCCATCTCCCAAGAACTTCAGCGCAAAATTTCATGCATGTTTATATAATCTAGGCTAAGTGGAAACACATTGAATGATTATTCCAGTAAGGCAATGAAATTATTTGATTAATTTACTGTTAATTAATTTACTTAATATTACCCAATAAGGGCTCACTACAATGTGTGCGTAAAGGATATCTTAATAGTTGTCATTTCAATGCATCACCTCTAAGTGTCGCATACGTACAAAAAACATATGTACGCCTGAAATGAAAGTGGCGTGGGGGTACGCACTTTCTCACGTTCAAGTCACATTTAGTACATCTGACCGTTTGCGTGAAATATTACGTATGCAATGTTTTTGTACGTACGCACCTTTAGTACATGAGGCCCCTGGACACATTCTGGAAGATTATTCCATAGTTGGGGGGCCTTATAAGAAAAGGCTTTTCCCCCTGCTTTTACCTTATTAATTGTTGGAACTAATAAGAGGCCAGCACCCTGTGATCCTAGTGGATGCGGGGGTTCATAATAAGAGATAAGCTCTTGGAGGTAGTCAGGAGCAAGTCTGTGCAGTGCTTTATAGGTCAGTAGAAGAATTTTAAAATGAATACGGAATTTAACTGGGAGCCAATGCAGGGCCGATAAGACTGGGCTGATATGATCAAATTTCCTAGTTCTAGTTATAACTCTGGCTGCGGCATTTTGAACTACTTGAAGTTTATTTAGATTCCTATTTGAGCATCCTGACCGTAACGAGTTACAATAGTCTAATCTGGAGCTAAGAAAGGCGTGTACTAATTTTTCTGCTGTAACGGGTTACGGTGAGCAGCGGGAGGCGTAGGTCGTTCAGAATGTTCTTTATTTTCCATTCTTTCCATATAACAAAAAGTCTCAGGCGTATAGCAATGCAAATTAAATAAAGATAGAAAGGCAGTGGAAGTCTCCTTGGGTCCGGTGCTGTCCAACTCCAGGAAGATAGAACGGGCGTCGTCGCAGGCGATCTCTCTTGCTCCTCTAATGTGCAGCACCGGACGACCGAACCTGTGGGCTTAAATACCACATGTGCTCAACATAAACAGGTGCTCAATATTCGGGTGATTGGGAACGGAGGAGGGGTCTGGAGTGAGAAGGGGTGTGCCTGAGTGTAGGTGAGGTGCGTCGAAATACACGGGGTCGTGCGTGCGCCCTCTGGCGGCCTCCCTGCCCAGCTCCCGTGACATCTGCATCATGCTGGGATAATGCATTTCTTAACTTGGCAATGTTACGGAGATGTAGAAAAGCTATCCTAGTAGTATTATCTATGTATTTATCAAATGATAGGTCAGAGTCAAATAAGACGCCGAGATTTTTGGCTACTGAACCAAGAGTAATGGGGTAGTAATGGGGTAATGGAGTAATGGGCGAGATTTAGCATTAGATCTGGTATTTTCTGTCTTGTGGCCTTTGGGCCCAGAAGGAGGACCTCTGTTTTGTCAGCATTAAGGTGGAGGAAGTTTAGCGACATCCAACATTTAATATCTCTTACGCAGGCCTCAAGTTTTCCTAATCTGGATTTGTCATCAGGTTTGGCTGATATATAAAGTTGGGTGTCATCTACATAGCAGTGAAAGTTGACACCATGTTTATTTATAACTATTCCCAATGGTAACATAATGTAAATAATAGTGGTCCTAGGATGGAGCCTTGCGGGACTCCATATTTTACTTCTGAGCGTTTGGAGGGAATATTATTGAGCTCTACAAACTGATAGCGATTGGTTAAGTATGAATTAAACAATGAAAGGGCTGTACCCGAGATTGCAACCCAGTTTTCTAACCTTTCTAGCAGGATCTTATGATCTATTGTGTCGAAAGCTGCACTAAGATCGAGAAGCACTAACAGAGATACATAACCTTGATCAGAGGCAAGAAGGAGATCATTTGTTACTTTAACTAGTGCTGTTTCAGTGCTGTGGTGGGGCCTATATCCAGATTGGAACTTTTCAAATATGTGGTTCCTGTGCAGATATAAGCATAATTGTTGGGCCAATCAAAATAGTGTTCTCTTTACTTGTTCAGAAATGGAGGGAACATTTGAACTCAGAATTTAAGCGGATACATGTTTTAACTAAGGAGACTGTTAAAGAAGTGAGACTTGACTGGTTGATCTGTGTGTAACTGGGTGAAGACCTGAACACAGTAACACTACTGCATCACTGAGTGTTTTCATCTGAGGTGGAGCAGCTCAGTTAGAGCAGTTTAAACACTAAACATGGCCCAACTGAACGTTAGTTTGATGTACCTGGTTTAAAGGTGTTTGTTACCACCCTGCAATACAACACCTGATATCACTGATAATGTCCTGTTATTTGTTATGGACGAAAGTGATAATATTAGTGATGTAGACATGGTGACATCACAGTGTGGGGCAGAGACGTCTGTACTTCTCACCAACCAGACACCAGTGTTCAGTTTCTATGGGTTTGTACTTCTACCACATGATCTCACTGGGAGGTGGATGTAGAAGCAGAGTGTAATATAGTGGTGTGGAGGTCCTGTGTGATTACTGCAATGGAGTAATCACACAGATATAAAGAAACAGCTGGAATATGTGAAGAGAAGCATTTCTTTGCACTTTACATGTGTATATGAACATGTGTATACGGTCTGATGAAATAAAGGCATTCTGGCCTAGACAGGGATGTTATAAGTGGCTCTACTGACATCTCTGATATTAAGGCATTTAATGGGGTTGTGTTTACATTTTAATATTTTCAGTGTGTGCATATCTGTTTTATCAGAAGCCCCATTCGTGGTAAGAACTGGAATAAAAGCTCAGACATCTAGAAACAGTCAAAAGCAGAAAAAAATCAAAAACAGCCAATCACAATTCACATTCGGAAAACAGCCGCAGCCAATCCTGTCTGGGTCCCTCCCACGACTGGCAAAAATGAAATTATTTCCTGTGCAAGCAGGAATTTAAAAGCAAGCGGAAAGGGTCTGACAAATTTTCCTCCGCAAGCAACTCTCTCCACGCGCGAGAGTAGTTTTGCTGACGCAAGGAAGCTCTCTCCGCGTGTGAGAGCATTTTTGCTCGCGCGAAGTGATTTTCTAATCGGATATGACGCCGTAGATATGACGCCATAGAGGGAGCAGAGTAAAAGGCGGGACGCGACCGGAGAATGTGCAGTTTTTGATTCCTAGCTAAACATGTTTATAATTGTAACGAGTAAACTGTACGGCACGTAAAAAATTTATCGGAGTAAAAGTATTAAACTACTGGAAAATATGTAGTGAAGTAAAAGTGGAAATAGGAGAAAAAAATAATACTCCCGTAAAGTAAAGATACAGCATTTTAGTACTTAAGTAAAGTAGTGAAGTAGTTCTACTTCGTTACTGTACATTTCTGCATTCCAGCCACCACGGGTTGCTGTCCTCGTCCCCTACATTAATGAGGGTGCTGCACTGGCGTCCTGTGTGGAGGTCTTGGCACCTTGACCAGGAGAAGACACGCCCCCTCTAATGACCCACTGACATATGAGCTCATGGACACACCCACCACCCTCACTCAACCTCCTGATCTCTACCATGGGTATGAGAAAGGCACTATTTAAACTGAACTTCATTTTATGATATTTAATGATTTGCTGATTCTGGTTGATGCACATTCCACCGTTTGAATAAGGGCACCTGTACTCTTACCACTTCAAACACTGAGAGAAACTTTAAGAATATTGGCATGAAAATTCTTTTAGAATTTTTATGTTCTTTTTCAGTATGATGAGGGTTATGAGGACAATTACTGACATTATTTGTACATAGTCAATGGACAGAAACATAGTTAAAGCCCTTTGGCAGAAGAAAAACATGTTAATTTGGCTTGGCGTTTTTTGTGGTTGTGTTTCAGCTGTATATTTTAAATACTTGTGTTGTGAATGTCCTCCTGCGTGTGCTTTGCTGTATGTTTGCTTGTCTCTGTCTATCATCCATGTCCCTAGGTGGTGCCGTCCCTGTTCCTGATCCTGATGGTTCAGGTGACTCTCATCTGGGAAGGCGCTATAAGAACAGGGACCTCCAGGAGAGACAAGAGAGAAGGCAGAAGGTGGACACAGGGAGGACACAGGGAGAGACACAGGGAGGACACAGGGAGAGTATGTGTGTTCAGTATGTGACGACTGAGATTTAGGAGGCAGTGAGGGATCCATATGCAGGTATAGAAGACTAGGGTTTTTAATGACAATAGAGGCAGACAATACAACGAGCAACCCCGAAGGGGTTAGGGCGGGCATCAGGACAGAATGGACAAATGTATCTGGGTGGACATCTTGGCAAATGCAGATGGTCACAAATGTCATGTGGAGACCTCATACGTATCCTGGAGTAATACAAGCAGCATGATGTAGTGCTGTGATGCAGATGATCAAGTCACACCGCATGACATTGGTTTTGATAGGCTGAAATATCTTGTTTGTTGCAAATGACCTGAATGTCAACAAGTGTTAAACAGATCAATAGATGCAGTGGAGATGCTGATTATTATTATATTAAATGTCTATGTGTCTAGACTGAGTTAGCGTCTACAGTCTTTCCAGGTTTTTCCTCCTTATATTATACAGTGACACAGTCAGAGGAAGAGCACTAGAGAATTCCTGCGTGTGTCCACACAGGGACACACAGATGCAGTGGAGATACAAATTAGTATTAACATTTCTATGAACAAAGTTGCATGTGTGTGTCTTGGCACGGGTAACAAGAACAGGAAACAGAGGCCACTATATGTCACCTCTAAAAGTCCCTTATCAACCGCCTAACACCCCCCCCCCACACACACACACACACACACACACACAGCTGAACCCACATAGCAGAATTAGAATAGACACCCACAGTAGTGAGTCAACTCAACAATGTTTGCAAGCTGTTACTTTAAGACTTTACAAACTACTAAAACAACATAACTGGACTATAAGAATGTATTAAACAGTATAAAGTGTTTGTTATAATGTTATAAGGGGAAGTACTGAACACCAGACGAGGGTGTGTGTGTGTGTATGTTGTTGTGGGGGGGGTTACTAAGAAGCAAAAAACTCTATAAGCAAACAACAAAACAAAAAAAAACATGAATGATTAAAACATATGAATAAAAACAATATTACTGTCAGTAGTAGCGTCCACGATTCCCAGCCTCACCACCAGAATATTAACCCCACATGATTAAGATAGCCACATTAGTCAATTGTGATTTTCACCCCAATTGAAATTTGTCCTCCACATTTACCCATCTGTGCAGTCAGAACACACACACACTAGTGATCACTAGGGGGCTGTGGTGCACACAGCGGTGGGCAGCCCTAGCCTGGCACCCGGGGAGCAGTTGGGGTTAGGTGCCTTGCTCAAGGGCACCTCCGTCATGGCCTCAGGCCTGGGAATCAAACCCACAACCCTCCGGTCACAAGACCGGTTCCCTAACCACCAGACCATGACTTACCTGACGGTCATTCATGTTTTTGACCTCATTGTGTTTCTGGATGACCCTCTCGTCTTGCCCTCCTATGCCTCTGCCCGGTTTCCTGTCCACTGATCTTGGACTGTGATTTAGGTTTGCCCCTTTTGCCTAGACATGTTCAAATAAATATCTCTGCACACGGATCCTGCTTATGCCTCTGGGTCTGATTCTTCACAGATACATGTCAAACAACAAAATCACAACAAACCACCATTAAATAAAATGATCACTGCCCACTACAAAAGGACTTTCTCCATCCTGTCCTCAGTGCTTCTGCCTTTTTTATTTGCAGAATATAATAATGAAACAAATTAAGTCAATAAAAAAGACCAACGAAATACACACACAGGGCGACTCAAACAAAGACGAGCACGGGACACTGCGCAAGCACACATTAAATAGACGAACCACACTAACCCCTTGTGAAGACGAGACAAGCTACATGTGCGACGAATGAACACACTCACATCGACACACCCACGGAAATACCCATAAGGACATCGACAACAGGAACACACGCCCACAGGGAGGCTGAGCGTGACAGCAGGACACACCTGCTGAAGATGTTTATTAAGCCTCTAGAGAAATCACTGTCATAACTGGAGGAACCATTCAGGACACACTGGGATAACAAAACAGAGAGACAGGATTCATACAGGCTAATCCATAATGGAAAAATCAGGGAGGCATTCCAGAAAGTTTAGCTACTCTCCCATACCAGTTAACTCCAGACAGACATGTAACTTTATAAAGGAGAGTATTAGAGACTCCTGCCATACCAGTCAATGACACAGGAGAATATCTTTCTACAAAGATGGTATTTACAGACACAAAACACCACAATCATTTCTCATAATGAACTGCTCAAAGCCCTTACGAAATATAAATAGAAAAAGGTTTTAGACTAAAAAGATTAAAGATCGAATAAAATGGTGATGTAACGGGTTTAGGCAGACAGCAGGAGGCTGCGAGGGTTGCGAGCCTTGGTGTTTATTCTCATCCATGGTTTAGTCAATAACAAACTCAGAACAACGGCAATAATGCCTATATATAAGAAAAGAAAGATGCGGATCTGTAGAGTAGAGATGGTGTTCAGAGCAGCAGGGATGACATCCGTGGTGAGTTCAGCGCAGGCTGGATCCTTCCAGGTAGGGCCAATGTGCAGCACTGAACGACAGGACCTGTGGGCTTAAATCATAACTCCAAAAGGGTGCACAGGTGTCAATACTCAGGTGATAAGGAAGGTGGGAGTGACAGGGTCTGTGTGGGTGTGCGTGAACGCCAGGTGAGGGAGTGTTCATCCCTCAGTACTCTGTATAATCTGTCTAATCTAGTCTAATCTGTCTCACCCCAGTGTCCTTTCATCTCCTTCAGTCTGTGGTGGTTTGTGTGGAGCTGAGTGGGACAAAGGGCCCACTACAGAGAGACCCGCTACAGAATATCAGCAGCATTAGGATTAAGGTTAGTTAACCACAACCCTAGAGAGACCCGCTACAGAATATCAGCAGGATTAGGGTTAAGGTTAGAGTTAACGCTAATCCTAGTGAGACCCACTACAAAGCAACAGCACACAGAAAAAACATTCATGTCATCTACAGAATCACATCTAGCACCACTGGAGTATTTATGTTACAACCACTAAACTGTCAGGGTTGGCTCCAGGACCGCCTCCCCCTGCTGTCAGAGCTGGCTCCCGTGTTACTCCTCCTGCCACCACTAGAGGGGGGGAGCGAGCTCCTGGCAGAGCTGGCTCCCGTGTTACTCCTCCTGTCACCACTAGAGGGGGAGCGCAGGCTCCTGTCAGAGCTGGCTCCCCGTGTTACTCCCCCTGTCACCACTAGAGGGGGAGCGCGGGCTCCTGGCAGAGCATACTCCCGTGTTACTCCCCCTGTCACCACTAGAGGGGGAGCGCGGGCTCCTGTCAGAGCTGGCTCCCCGTGTTACTCCCCTGTCACCACTAGAGGGGGAGCGCGGGCTCCTGGCAGAGCATACTCCCGTGTTACTCCCCCTGTCACCACTAGAGGGGGAGCGCGGGCTCCTGTCAGAGCTGGCTCCCGTGTTACTCCTCCTGCCACCACTAGAGGGGGAGCGCGAGCTCCTGGCAGAGCTGGCTCCCGTGTTACTCCTCCTGTCACCACTAGAGGGGGAGCGCAGGCTCCTGTCAGAGCTGGCTCCCATGGCGCTCCTCCTGCCACCACTAGAGGGGGAGCGCGGGCTCCTGGCAGAGCTGGCTCCCGTGTTACTCCTCCTGTCACCACTAGAGGGGGAGCGCAGGCTCCTGTCAGAGCTGGCTCCCATGGCGCTCCTCCTGCCACCACTAGAGGGGGAGTGCGAGCCAGCTCTTAATTAATTATTTAGTTCCTATCATGCAATCAGCGATGACGACCTGCAGCCGTCCACCTCCCTACTTAAGGTGGATGGCTGCAGGAACTCATTGCTGAGTAGTTGTTGTTCCCTCGACTTCTTCTCAGTGTTAGAAGGGGCAAAAGAGACTGAATTAGACCACTGGAAGAAAAGCTCTCCAAATGATTAATCAGAACATGACCTGAATATAATGGATAACAAAGTAAGCAACATTACTGAGTGTTGAATCCAAATGATTTGTAAGGGCCACTGTATCTGGCTTTGCCACTAGTGTATGTTGCGCTCCACTCTTCTTCCCTAGTTAGCGCAGCGCGTCCGTGTGATGCAAAAAAGAAAACAGTCACCAGTCTAATTGTCTTTTGAATATTTATTATAAATGAACATAAAAATACAGAGATCT
>JAGXOD010000455.1:0-16088 GCA_020368025.1 Brachyhypopomus occidentalis
GAAATGGCACTGTGGTCATTTCTTTATATAATGTTGTGTTTGTTCTTGCTTCCATGCCATCATACAGGCAAAGCACCTATTAGGGATTATGCTCTGATGTCTAAAGATTTGTAAAAAAAAATAGCTAGAAGTGTTTTAACCTGTGAGGACGGGTTTGGATTTTGGTAGGAGGGTGTCGCAGTTGCATAGCAGTGTTTTCCAAAGTGGTTTTTCGTTTCGGATGTTGTGTCTTATGTAAAGAACTGTGTTTAGTGTTTTGCAAAAAGTGTGTTTTACAATTGCTAAATGATTGTAAGGCAGAGAATTAAGGTTTAGTGCACCAAGTCAATAGATTGGCTACATGGGTTTGTGGTTTCCAGAATTGTGCTTTAAGGACCACTTTTGGGGTCTTAGCAGCTGCAAAACACTAATTCTTTACTCTCTCCTCTTACCCAAATCTCAAGTTATCGCCGCATCTTCCTCCCATCTACGCCTTACTGACAGCCAATGATGTCAGTAACGCGTTATTCTAATTTGACCACTTTTTTCAGTAACGAGTAATCTAACGAGTTACTATTTCCAATCCAGTAATCAGATTAAAGTTACTTATCCAAGTAACTGTGCGTTACTATTTTTGTTATTTTTCTAAGTAAAGATATATATTTTTGCTTTCTTCTTGCATCTCGGGGAGTGACATCTGGCCTATGCGATTAAGACTGGATTATACTTTCGCGTCTGACCATAGAGCTCGACTTTACTGCGTGAACCTGTGAGAGCGGCTGAAGCGTTTATACTTGACACGTCACATTCTTTGCAGTGTTCTCCCAAACGATACGTGGTAATGTAAAGAAATACCCCTGCAAAAACAGGTGAAGGAACATTTACCTGACGAATTTTAATGTTGCATTGTGTTCCAGGTTTGAAAAGTGCTGGAATTTTGGCTAGAATTTTGGTACTTGAAAATGCTTGAAATTGTAACTGTATTTCGCTTCACATCAAATAACTATCTGACTGAATAGTTAACTTGTATTACATTTACAAATACATTTACAAATAATACCATGCAGCGACACAAACGTAATGTCAGGACATACATTGTTACTCTTTAAAACACTCTTCCAATAAAGTGAGCGTTCACAAAATTGATTGTCATTTTGTCGTTGTCGGCAGCTGCTGAATGTAACTAATAAAGTAACTTATAATCTAACTTAGTTACTTTTAAAATCAAGTAATTAGTAAAGTAACTAAGTTACTTTTTAAAGGAGTAATCAGTAATCAATAATCAGATTACTTTTTCAAGGTAACTAAGCCATCACTGCTGACGGCTCACTGAAACTCTGCAGCATTCAAATGTCTTTTTGTCTCTTCACAAAAATCCCTTTAAACATGCCATTGACAGAAGCAGATATCACTACATACTTTACTGCAGGGTTGGGCCTTCCCAAACAACATTCCACACCAAGAACATTTTGCTCGTTCTAAATATTTTGTGCTTCTGGAGTTAATTACACTTACAGAGTAAATCTGATTTGATGATTAAAAATAGCTTTGAAATGGTAAGATCAGAGAGGGAATGCCTACTACATACAATACAAGACACTAGCAGTTTCTCTTTGTCTCACTGGTTACAAATATTGCCACCTTTTTGAGTATTTTGCCAAGAAAGATTTGTTAATTGCAGATGAAGTCTAGGTTTACCATTTCATCTTTATTTTGGACTGACTTGACAATGATTTGCAATATGTTACCTGTCGTATTGTGCACCATGTTTCTTCTTATCTTTATGATCAAAGCTTGCAGGTCAGCAGCTTCCCAGCCGTATGTGTTGCTAGACTCTCATCCTATTGAAGGGTGTGAATTAGACCAGTTGCCATGTGACCATTTGCCATGGAACCTGTCTGAACAATCAGTATATAAACAGTTGCCATGTGACCAGTCCCTGTCTGAACAATCAGCATATAAACGGGTTGCCATGTGACCAGTCCCTGTCTGAACAATCACCATGTAAACAGTTGCCATGTGACTGGTCGATTCCATGTGTTGTGTTCTTTGAACAATGCTATAGAGCCGTAGAATCAGTGCCTGGAATTGTTGTGAACACAAAGGTGTGAACCGAGAAGAGCATCATATGGCGTGTAATGTCTGGGTCACACCATTGGGTCCTGCAGAGACCTTGTAGAGCGAGGAACTAAAGTTCTGAGATGAAACTAAGTTCTGTGTGTGTGTGTGTTTGTTGAGAATGAATTCATATATTCATAACCCCTTTCACAAATGTAAGCATAACCCATTAGTTTAAAAGACATTGTTTTTACAATTATGAACATGCATGTATTCTGGTGTGCCCAAACCTTAGACTGGAAGTGTGCATGTGCTAGCGTATGTGTGTACACTGCTAAGTGCTGCTGTTTCTAGAAAGTGAGTCATTACAGCCTTACTGTCACATGCTAACATACCTGTGTGCGTTCTGCTAAATGTTATTTCCTGAAGTTTCTAGGTAGTGAGTGCGTCAGTAGAATTGCAGAGCAGTGGGTCACATGTCAGAAACATGAGTCAGTAATTAGAAATAATGGAATTGTAAACAGCAGCAAACAAAAAGCTCTTGGTTAACATACTTACTTAATTATATCTGTAGTCATGTGACATTTTAGTTTATTTGTTGTGACAGGCTGGAATATGTCAAAATAATAAAAGTCTGGTGCAGCAGAAAGAACAACACATTACAATAACTGCTATGTTGGATTTACATGTTTACATTCTGAAAAGACCCCTCAGACCTAGAAGTTATACTCTAGTTATACTCATTTGTTTTGTTAATTTTATATGTCACGTGCATTTCACATGCTTCCCAGCTGTACATTAGGTGTGTGTGTTTGCATACTGACCCTTAGAGCAAACGTCCCACCCTGCTGAAAGGTCAACAGGGAGTTTGACCACTGTCCCTTAAAGCTCAACAAGAGAGGTTGATGACTGACCCTTAAAGTTAAGTGAACACATCGCTCAGAAGCTGCTTCCACATTCTGTCCCCCGACTGTCATAACTCAACCCCTTAGGCTTATAATTCAACTCCTTAGACTCATGACTCAAACCCTTAAACTCATAACTCAACCCCTTAGACTCATGACTCAAACCCTTAGACTCATGACTCAAACCCTTAGACTCATGACTCAAACCCTTAGACTCATAACTCAAGCCTTTAGACTCATGACTCAAACCCTTAGACTCATGACTCAATCCCTTAGACTCATAACTCAACCCCTTAGACTCATAACTCAACCCCTTAGACTCATAACTCAGCCCCTCAGAAGAATCAGGACAACTGATTTTCTGATGAGGCGCTTATGACAAAGTTACAAAACAAATATAACTCGGAGTAACAAAATCCAATAAAGATGAAAAAATAGTGAATTAGTGGTGACTGAATATGAGTGAGTAATTAATGGAGTGAAAGTAGCGAATACATATTATTATTATTACTTATTATTATTATTATTATTATTATTATAAGCACCAACCATAATAAAGAGAACAATAATAATGACAATAATTCTTTGTCAGTGTAAAGTCACAGTTGTTCCACCATCACATGTTGGTATTAAAGGACACTTAACACACAGGTAATTTAACACACTGAACACGCAACATTCTGGACACAAATACAAGGAGCACGAACACATAGGGCACTTAAAACATTGTACACTAACACTCTGGACATTGACATATAGGACACTAAAACACTGCATGGAAAAGATATTGTGTTCTACAACATGATGGGAAATTCAGGCGGCTGGTAATCAGGGCCACGTCTAGATTGATTGGATCCAATTTTGATCCCTGCAACAATTTGTATGAATGACAGAAAAACATCAATCATGCCATATTTGAGTTTTCATTGGTTCATTCTTTCAAGGATTTTCTTTACTTATGTCACGTTTTCACTCTAAGGGGTGTGACGCAGGCGCAGGAGCTCGACGTATTTACATATACACTAGACGGGAGACTCAAATGAAGTGTAAGGACGATATAAGTTTATATACATATAGAATACATGAAATACAACAACGTAACAATATACAATGGGCACTAATGACAACTAGAACCACGGACGACAGAACAAGAACTATTAATAAACTAAACAGACAGGTGAACCACGAACGAGTAACCGGACATGAAACTACGAACCACAAACTAAGACACATCAGAACAGGATCGGAACGAACGTAATGTTAAATACACAAAGAGGACCAGGGAGAATTACCAGAGACACGACTACATGAAGTGACATTACGAAACACAAGAACGAGACCTAAACCAGGAAGCTAGGGAATACATAACATGTATACAGGACCGAAGCTAAATGACCAAACACGTAAATACACAAGCGAGCGAAGCATAACCATACGAGAACATGGACTTAGACAGAAACGACAAATAACCTTTCACAACCATAGCATTTACCTTCACAACCATACATAGACACCGGGACATGGAACAACGTGACATGCGACAATATGCGACAATAACCCACGAACCACAAGAGACAACCAGGAAGTATAAATACATAAACAGAAACAAGGAACAGCTGACGAATCTTGACGACACGAAAACACAGAAGGAAACCATAGTAACAGAAGACAGGGCGTGAACACAAAACGACAAAACCAAAACAGGAGCGGGGGGCGGAGCCCACCGTGACAGTATTCCGGGGCACACCGGGGCACGCACGAAAACCAAAAAACACACCAACATGAGGAACACCAACCATAGAAAAAACCAGAAACTAAAACACTGCAGAATTCCCAGGGGCATAGTTAGGGACAGGAACATTGGAGGGCTTGTATACAGAGGCTAGAAGGGACAGGACTGTGGAAACATGTACAGGGACAAAATGGGTAAAAACCATAGTAACAGAAGACAGGGCGTGAACACAAAACGACAAAACCAAAACAGGGGCGTGGGGCGGAGCCCACCGTTACAACTTACATTTTCTTTGGAAAAAATATCCTTAATCTGATTTTAGAATCTCAATAATTTTCTTGTAACGTTTCATTTTGTTTTCAATGCTGAAAGGTCAATAAATAAATGTACAAGTACATAAATAAATAAATAGCTGGATGGATGGCTGGATGGATGGATGGATGGATGAAGCATGCGGTTATAGCGGTGCACAGACAGCATTGTAGATATTTCCAATGCCACTGCTTTGTACAAGCAGTGATGTCATAAGACAAACCCGTACAGGGCGTCTTTGTTCAGATTTGCTCCACCCAAACATCTAGAAACAGCTTGGTGTACAGCACCTGAAAGACAACATTCCTTTCACTGTAAGAGTCTTATTAAAATTCCCCCCACCCCTCCCTCCCAATACCCAGGCAATGCGTAGAATGTCACCCCGTCTCCAGTCGGAATTCACATTGAAGTTCTTGTGTTACCAATACTTCACCTTATATACTATAGAGCATTATTTTGTTCACTTTGATTTTATTTCATACAATGCTTTGTTTTTATTCGTTATAACATTGATGTACAACATTAGTATTTCTATGCAGAAGCTTTACAGGTCAAGCTGTATTAATACATTTTAGTGCTACATTTTTAAAGCAGAATTTCTCCTTTATCTCCTCGGTGGTTAATGTTACATTACATGTTTCATTAATGCAAATGGCTGTAGTAGAATATAATAATAATAACAGTCACCATGGCAACAAAGCATTAACTATAAGAAGAATATGTGTATATTTTTTAATTGATTGATAAATTAAATATGATGCTGTGCTAATAGGAAATGTTTTTAAGTTTGTCATAAGAGGTCTGTAGTTGACCGACAGAGCTGGCAAGTCTTGTTGTCTTGGGAACACTACACCAGTATTTGATAGGTCAATAAACATCTTTCACCTGGTGAGTTATACATAGCTCCAGATAAGAAGGTGTGAGTGACTGGTCTGCACCTTGGCAGTGTGGTAGGGATGGGCAGTGAAGGCTGAAGGCTGAAGAATACATCTGAGTCATGATGGGTATTAAGGGCTTTACACTCCTTTAATTACACTTCTATAGATGTTTAATAGGTCAATAGGCCAATGGTGTGAAGTACATACTGTTGGGAAGTGTCTACTGTGCTGGGACGTTTACCTTTAGCCTCTATGGTGCAGGCAGCCAGCAACAAACTGCAGGGGCCTAATCTGCAGATTATTAAAATGTGTGCTAATCTGAAGATTATGAAAATGTGTACTGGTTTCTCACTGTTATGGAATGTCATGTAGTGTCATGTAAGGTTATATTGTGTTTAATTTTGGATCTGATTCTTAAAGAGCAACCTTTCAGTGCATAAAGAGATTCAGGGCATGTTAACTGATTCAAATCCCAGTGCCTCCTGATTGAATAACAGTATTTAAATATCGGATGGAAGTGACACATCTAGTGGGATATCTCAGTCCAACCTCCATGTCTGTGGATACAGAGCAATGACTACTTTCAGGACAGGTCTAAATGAACTCAGGAATAGTAGCATATTTTTCATGTTTTGCGGAGACATTTTATTGGCTGAAGAATTACATATTTAATTGGCTGAAGCATGAAGTATTTAATTTGCTTATATATTAATTAATTAATTGGCTAAAGTATGTGTAAGGACGGGGGATTTCGGACGCGAAATCCTCCGTGGAGTTTTAACGATAAGCGAACCCAAGTGCCAGTCCACAGATATAACGAACTAAGGATGCCAAGGAAAATGGCTGGCTCTCTGGCAAAACAGGTGACACAAAAGAAAGTCATCACTTCTGATTGTGCCGAGTACTGGCTCGTCTGGTTTACCCGGTGGCAGCAGACGGAACAGCCCTGGAGCCAGAGCCCCCTCCCCTAGGCCCGAGACCCCATGGGCCAGGCCGTACCCCTCCCAATCAACCAGGAACTGTTCCCAGCCCCAGACCCGGCGAACAGGAGGAGGAAGACCACACAGCACCGGCTGTGAGGCATGTTGCACTGGGTGGACCCAAAGGGAAGGAGGGAGAGCCAGGCGATAAGAGACGGGATTAACCCGCCGTATCCCCTTGAACGGACCCAGAAAACACGGAGCCAACTTATGGGTCCCGCCGCGAACCCACAGGTCCTTGGAGGACAGCCACACTCGCTGCCCAGGACGGAACGACACGGCTGGAAGGCGGCGCTTTTCAGCCTTGCGCTTGTGGCAGGCTGATGCTTTTAATAGGGCCATATGGGCCCGCCACCACGCCATCCTACAGCGGCGGACCAGGGCTCTAGCATTAGGCCCCGCCACATCCCCTTCCTGGTCAGCAAACAATGGCAGGGCATACCCATAGAGACACTAGAAGGGTGACATGCCCAACGAGGAGTGCCAGAGGGTGTCAGACCAGTAGGCAGTATTGGCGGAAGCCAACACCGGAGCGTCTGTTCGAGGTCTTGGTTAACTCGAACGCCTTGGTGCCCAGGAGCTCGAGAAACGCGCCCCGGAATCGACTGGTGAATTGTGGTCCATGATCGGAGACCACATCTATAGGAAAGCAGTGGGCACAAATCACATGCTGTAAAAATATGGAGTCCGTTTCACAAGCAGAGGGGTGTTAAGACAATCAATCTGTGATGACCAGGATCACCGTGTTGCCTCGAGAGGGAGGCAACCCGGTCACAAAGTGCATAGAAAGGGGGGACCAGGGACAAGAAGGAACAGGAAGTGGATGGAGCAGCCCCAGAGACTTGGACTGCGAGCTTTTCCCCTAGGCACACACTGCACACACAGCGACAAAGGTACCCACGGTCTGGTCAATATTGGGCCACCATAACCAACACCCAATGAGCTCAAGCGTGCGCCGCGTGCCCGTGTGAGCGGCGAACGGTGAGGCGTGATCCCACTCCATGACCTTCCCCCGTAATTGTGCAGGGACATAGAGCCAGCCTACAGGACCTCCTCCAGGGTCAGGATCCCGGACCAAAGCCTGTTTAATGGTGCTTTCGATATCCCATTGGATGGGTGCCACAATTTTAGTGGGGGGAATCACTGTTTCGGGGAGAGAGTGATTGAGTGTGGGCTCCCACAGGCGAGAGAGGGCGTCAGGTTTAACGTTTTTGGATCCAGGACGATACGATAGGGTAAAGTCAAAACTCTCGAAAAAGAGGGACCACCTAGCCTGTCTTGGGTTTAGTGTTTTGGCCTGCTGGAGGTATGCCAAGTTTTTGTGGTCGGTCCAGACCACAAAAGGATGTTTGGCACCCTCCAGCCAATGCCTCCACTCCTCAAGAGCTAACTTAACGGCCAAGAGTTCTTTGTTGTCCATGTCGTAGTTGCGCTCGGTGGGAGTAAGGTGGTGAGAATAATAGGCACATGGGTGTAATTTGGGAGGATTCCCAGACCTTTGGGATAATATGCCCCTACCCCAACCTCAGAGGCGTCCACTTCCACAACAAAGGGGAGATCAGGATCTGGCATAAGGAACACAGGAGCGGAAACAAAATGGCCCTTGAGGTAATCGAAGGCTACCTGGGCCTGGAGGGTCCATCTGAACATCTTGAGGTTTTTACTAGTGAGAGCAGAGAGGGGGGCTGCCAATGAACTGAAATCTTTAATGAATCTACAATAAAAATTTGCAAACCCCAAGAAGCGCTGCACCTGACGGACAGACATGGGATTAGGCCAAGATGCCACGGCTCTAGTTTTGGCCGGGTCCATTGCCTTTGGACACGTGAAACCCTAGGAATGAGACTTCCTCAGTGTGGAAGGACGATTTTTCTAGTTTCACATAGAGGTGGTTCTCCAGCAACAACTGGAGAACTCTTTCCACATTGAGGGACTGACTGTAAATTAAAATGTCGTCCAGATAGACAAAAACATAGCGGTCCAGAAGCTCCCTCAAAATTCCATTAATAAAATGCTGGAAGACTGCCCGGGCATTCATGAGTCTGACTGGCATTACTAGGTATTCGTAATGGCCAGACGGGGTAATGAAGGCAGTTTTTCATTCATCCCCCTCATGGACTCTGTTCAGATTGTAAGCACTGTGCAAGTAAAAATAGTGGCTTGCTGCAGGGCTTCGAAGGCAGTGGGCATGAGAGGCAATGGATGTCTGTCCTTTACTGTGATTTTATTGAGTCCCCAGTAATCGAAACATGGCCTCAACCCCCCATCTTTCTTGCCGAAAAAAAAGAACACTACGGGTGAGGTAGAAGGCCAAATAAGACCAGCGGCCAGGGACTCCTGAATATACTCACGTTCGGGTGGAGCGAGAGAGAACAACCGACCCGTGGGAGGACTTGTACCGGGCAAAAGGTCAATAGCGATGTCATACGGTCAGTGCAGGGGTAAGAACCCTGCCTTCTGTTTACTAAAGACCTCTTGGAGTCTGTGGTATTTGGCTGGGACGGACATCAGGTCTATATGCTCTTTGTTCCCCTATCCTCATGTCCAGGGGGATGGTCTGGCTGCACACGTTACCTGACATAAGGACCTGCCCGTCAACGGCGGCCACGGTGAAAGGCGCCTCGAGACGTACAGGCAGGATTTTAAGGGAGGCGTCAATGAAACTGCCTGCTGCCTCCGAGTCAACCAGCGCAAGAAGCCTGTTTTTGGGACCTCCACGCCAAGAGAGTCTGACGTGGAGCGTCAGAACCTCAGAGTGGGAAGGTCTAGAAGAACCCATTGGAGCTTCCCTTCTTATTGGTGGGTCTGACCTTTTTTCCTGTAGCTCGGGACAGCTGTCCCATTTGTCACCCCTTACCACAGTACAGGCATTGACCCTCCTGTATGCGTGTATGCCTCTCTTGTCTGGACAGGCGAGTATGCCTGCATTGGTTGCTCCCCGGGGGTTCCTCCAACACACTCCACCTCAGGAGTAACAGAGCTAGTACGGGTGGTGATTACGGGCCCGTGTTGGGAGCGACAATGGAGTCTACGTTCTTGTAACCGATTATCCAGCCGTACAGATAATTCAATAAAGGCGTCCAGATCGGACGGTCACTCCCGGAGGGCCAACTCATCTTTTAATTCTTCCCCTAGCCCCTCCACATAGACCGCTGTCAGAGTAGTCGGCCACGGTACGTTTTCCTGACGTATTCTCAGAGACTAAGCCACCGGATGCAGTGTGAAAAAATGTGCTTCTCATAGCTTGTGCGAAACATTCATATGAGGAACACACATCGGGTTGGTTCTCCCACACTGGTGTAGCTCACACTCATCTATCTCGCGGGACGCGGCTGGGTCCATGTTGTGGCTGAGTTCTGTAAGGACAGGGGATTTTGGAGTTTTAACAATAAGCAAACCCAAGTGCCGGTCCACGAAGAAAATGAGAACAGAAACTCGCGGACAAAAGTCAACACGGAGAATCGGAAAACAAAAACACTCACAGAATAATCAACAAAGTACTGACAGTATGGAGGTCTGCTGTCTTTCACCAAATGGTAGATTATGCTGGTGATTTTTTTAAATAAAGTAGGTGTAAGGATATCATTAAGAGATCAGGTTACTCAGAGATAAACTCTGAATTAGGATCAACAGTGTCCTAGGTGTCTTAGGAATGATGCATGAGTCAAAACAGGTTGAACCAACCGTCTCCTGACAGTTTAACAAAGCTTTAGCACAGTTGGACAGCACTCACTGACAGGAGTATGTCAGCTGAGAACTTTGACGCCCTTTGAAAAGAATAAATTATTAATGTTTGCAGGGGCTGGTCAGCCTCTTCCCACTGCTGTCCTCCTCTGTTCTGATGTCTTTAGTTGTGGACATGGGTACCACACGTGTGGAGCCCTGCACTACAGCCACACCCATACTCACCTTCCACACTGTTTGTGATGCTTTCTTGTAGATCTCTTAGCTCTCTTGTTCTTATTGCTTGTGTGTTTTGTAGATTTCTTATCTGAGGGGTTTTGCACAAAACCATGCATATTACTCTGGAAATTAAGCAGATAATTAAGAGGAAGATAGGAACAATTATCCCCAATGTGTGTCATTTAATCTCATTTTCCCATGTTACATTTCTTGCCTGTTTTATCCTTCATGAAGAACAAACTTGCCTGCCCAGAAAAAGGCAGCAAGTTAAAATTAACTACAAGAACATTTTGTGGGCTTGTATGTGATATTGGTGTAGATAAAAATGAACAAATGAGTTGAATAGATTTAGGTGTCCAATGCCCTTGTCGCAGTAAAAAATAAGCCCATAAAACTGACAGGGGGAGTGTCCCACCAAGCCAGGATTTGCCCCCAGCAGAGGAGCTGGAGTCCAGGGATGGACAGAATCCAGGGAGGGACACAGACTCTGTCTCAGCCCTTGAAATGTTTCTGCCTCATGCATGTTCCATACTGCAGTACTACTGCACATGGAACACAATGAAATAAATATATAACACACTGACTTTGGATTTCCTTACAGCGTTTGGGAACACACTTAGACTTTTGGAGCCACCTGAAGATTATCCGGTTAGTACATTTTATTGAAATCACAGGCTTGGAATGTCCTGTGTAGTGGATATACTGATTAATTATGAATTATGAAAAGGGGCACCATCTTGAAACCAGGAACCAATGTTTTGATAACAGGAACAGGTGGAATATTGTTGAATCAGTCTTTTTACCAAAGGGTTAAGTTCTGAATCCACACAGTGACCTAATACCATCGACCAAAATATGTATTTACTACCACGGTCAAATGAATGAATAAATGTTTAAATGTATTGAATGGTTAATATTGCTATTATAAGCATTACATGTGGGATGACTTGGCTCAGAAGAATAGCTAATCCTAATAAGTACGCTTGCTAGTATAAATCAAAGGAAAGCCGTAAAACAATTGATTATTAACTATTAACTATATTATTAATTCATATAACTATGAATGGGCTATGTAGCTAAGGTAAACATTCCCTAAACAGAATAGGACCAGGGGAAAGTGAGGAATTCAGAAAGAGCACAGAAACCCCAGACAGGCTAATGAAGACCGCTAGATATACCAAATGTTATGGGTGGAGAAAATTCTACAGAAACAGACGATTCAAGGCTAGCACCCAAGGCAACAAGTAATGACTGCTTACTTGGGGTTGAGAGGGACACCCGTCCGTGGGCGGTCAACTGTTGAAATTTTCAAAGGCGGCTGGACTCGACGCGCTGTCTTGGAGCTTGGCCTTGCAGTTGGCACTTAGACGACCTGGGGACCTTTCTCTGACGTTCACTTGAGCCAGCCTATTTCAGGCTGCTTCCTACTTCCTTGGTTGACTACACTGAACGTTAACTAAAATATCTGCCGGCTGAGCAGAATTACCTTTAATTTAACTGAGTGAAATGAAAGCAAAATAAAAAGGTGAATGAGAGCAAATTTTACTAAACTACATAAAACAACGTACTTCTTTCGTCTTGAGAGGCTAAATGGATCTTTCTTGGAGGCTGGAACCGGTAGTGTTCTGGCTTTGGTCCGACTTGACTCCGGAGGAGGCTGGGACTGGTAGCAATGATGTAGCTTGGTCCCACTCAACTCTTGTTTTGGAGGCTTGACCAGTAGCAATGTTCTGGCTTTGGTTCCGCACCACTCTGGAGGCTGGAACCAGTAGCGATGTTCTGGCTTTGGTTCCGCACCACTCTGGAGGCTGGAACCAGTAGCGATGTTCTGGCTTTGGTTCCGCACCACTCTGGAGGCTGGAACCAGTGGCGATGTTCTGGCTTTGGTTCCGCACCACTCTGGAGGATGGAACCAGTGGCGATGTTCTGGCTTTGGTTCCGCACCACTGTGGAGGCTGGAACCAGTGGCGATGTTCTGGCTTTGGTTCCGCACCACTGTGGAGGCTGGAACCAGTAGCGATGTTCTGGCTTTGGTTCCGCACCACTGTGGAGGCTGGAACCAGTGGCGATGTTCTGGCTTTGGTTCCGCACCACTGTGGAGGCTGGAACCAGTGGCGATGTTCTGGCTTTGGTTCCGCACCACTCTGGAGGCTGGAACCAGTGGCGATGTTCTGGCTTTGGTTCCGCACCACTGTGGAGGCTGGAACCAGTGGCGATGTTCTGGCTTTGGTTCCGCACCACTGTGGAGGCTGGAACCAGTAGCGATGTTCTGGCTTTGGTTCCGCACCACTCTGGAGGCTGGAACCAGTAGCGATGTTCTGGCGTTGTTTCCGCACCACTGTGGAGGCTGGAACCAGTAGCGATGTTCTGGCTTTGGTCCCACTGAACTATCCTAATTCCGAATGTGGAGCATTATTTAAGCAACTTTTAGGGGTGTGATCGTAGTAAACTTATTGGTCAGTTACAATGCTGACTATTTGAACTTACTTAATGAATATTCATTACCTCTGTTGCAAAAAGGGGTTTTTCTTAAGAGAAAGAGAGTGGAAGTGTTGAAATCACAGAGTTTCCCCAGGTCCAGCTACAAGTTGATGACAAAGAAGCCTTATATTACTGACAATATCAATCCCTATCACTTGATTGAGCATTAGATTGATTTCTTGTCATTCAAAATCCTGAGCCATCTTTCACTTGCAATTGTAAGCAATTCTGTGATGATGAATGAAGAAGTCTCCACCGACACTGTCTTATTTGTCAATAATAAGTTTATTACGAAGAAGAACAGCATCAAATCAAGCACCTAGGCCTTGCTTGAGAGAGGTCTCTGGCCAATGTGAAATCTTCCTCTCGAATGCTGCATCTTCACACACACACACGTGTGTGTATATATATATATGCGAGTAGTACATGAAGTGTAGGGTCTATAGTATGTCATACATATTGATAAAGAAAGACAAGTAGGAGAGAAAGGGGCCTCAATGTTTAGTCTAGACAGAGACAGTAAAGGGCCCACTAGACTTTTGACCCCTGGACTAGGGCCCCTTTCACCTAAACCAGAAACATGTAAGCCACATTCTTCAACCTCTTTGTCTAGCTCACTCACCATAAGAAGAAGATAAATTAATTTAAGACACTTACAGTTTAAACTTAATCACTACCTTAATCCTAATCGCTAGGTACCACATAGTACACACTACAAATGTTGTAAGATCTTCCTAAGCAGAAGGGGATTGAGTTTGTCGTGAGCCCGGGTGCAGGTACAGAAGCACCCCGGGGGACATAGTTCAGGAGCAAGCTGAGTCAGGAAGGGAGGCGTGGCAGACTGAACCTGTACGACAGGCCACAACCCCACTGAGCTGCTGCAAATGCTTCACATATTTCTGACTCTGCAGCCTCTCAGGTCCATTTATTGCCATTTATCCAGTTAATGAATATGTGAAAATCATCAAGACAAAAATAAACTTGGTTAATGAACAGGTTGCATATGTTTATTGGTAGCACAGGCGGAACTTGGCACTGATGTTTTCTGTTCTAATGAGCTGGGTGTTGGCTGAGACACAGATGCTGGATTGGTATTCTGATGGTTCGAAATTGAAACACACTGAATTACTCATGCCTGTTTGGAAAGGTCAATTCCACTCAATGCAGTGCAAAATTCACACTCGGTTCTTAAACACTTGTGTCACACAGCGTTGAGCGTTCACCAAAACATTCTCTCGGGCTCGAACTAAAGATTTTGCATGTTTTTACTGTGGTAAACATGAACTATGAACACTACAGCTTAGTGAAAGATCAGATGATTTGTCAGGAATAGCCAGGACTGGAAGGTGTTTGGCACCCAGCAAATGCAGGGAGTTGCTGTCTAAGCTCACAGAAAGACGATGGTTAGAAATGACACTTATTTCAAACATTTGACCTGTCATTTTTCATTGGTGTAGAGGTGTCTGCATGGACATATGGACATATTCTTATATCCTCATACTACTCACAAAGTTTAGAACAAAAATAAAACTACTTGTCTTGTCATCTATATAAGTGCTAGAGATTCCTTCCTGTCAGACTGGTTATTTCAGAGCATCAGTTATTAATGCCTCTCACATGTCAATCACCTGGGATGTGCAAAAACTGGTTTAACTCTTGTTACGTTTTCTTGCTTTATTTTAGAATCCATATGAGCATTACAGATCAAGCCAACCAAAGCCCTCTGGTCTCAGCCCTCTGGTCTCAGCGCTCTGGTCTCAGCCCTCTGGTCTCAGCCCTCTGGTCTCAGCCCTCTGTTCTCAGCCCTATGTTCGCCCTAAACAACCCATCCACTTGTATTTCTGTTTAGTTATAGTTCAGTTATTGTTTTTATTAACCAAACAGCAATTTATAAGTGGTAAACCTAGAATTACAGTGTAATTACAGTGTACAGTGTAATTCTGTATGATAAAATAATATTTCTGAATGTTTGTCACAGCATTGATGCTGTGCTGGTTGGTGCTGTTGGGTGAGTGGTTAAAGAAAAGGCCTGGGGGTTAAGCAGGCACCCAGCAGGACTGACTGATCATATATGTGTCCAACCCCACCCTGCATACGCTCAACAGTCCCTCTCCTCCCTGCATGCTGCTATTCACACACCTGCATTGTCCCATCACACAGGTGAGCACTTCTCACTCTTGCAAGGATACACACATCAGAGCAGACAACATCTCTTTTCTGTAGTACAAAGATCTGCCACTCTACAAGAGAAAGCACCAGGTAATGCATCCTTTGTATTTTCATTGCTTGTTTTAGAATTTGCTTGTTAAGAATCTAATGCTTTTTGAAAGAAATATCTACAGACCATGGTTAAAGTGGAGTCTTGGGTTCCATTAAAATCCTAATCACTCATGTACATGGTAAATAGTATAATATATATATATATATATATATAGATGCTGGTCATAACATTACAATATCATGAAAAAGTTGATTTGTACAGCCCTCAATACTTAGTTCACCTGACGGTCGTTTGTCTGTCTATATATGTTTTGTCTTTGCACCAGTTGACTGCTGGTTATTTGGTTTGCACACGTTATTATTAAACCCTCCTTTTTCCCTGAGACTTGGCATGATCGCTTCCTTTTTGTTCGCACTCCCTGCCCGTCAGAAATAAATAAACTTTTTCATGATATTCTAATTCTATGACCAGCACCTGTATATGTATGTAAATGGTACAATATGTAAATTACATTTACATTTACATTTACGGCATTTAGCAGACGCCCTTATCCAGAGCGACTTACAAAAAGTGCTTCATTGTTTTACTCAGAACAAAATCTCTAGCTAGTTAGTTTAGGCTAAAATCAGGAAGAAACTT
>JAGXOD010000456.1:0-16738 GCA_020368025.1 Brachyhypopomus occidentalis
GGCTGTCTGGCTGACCATATTGCCTGGTTACACCAGCACTCTCTAACCTGATTTGACTCGTGGCTGCCGGGGTCTCCTCCACTTCACTGGTACTCTGAACTTTTTATCTGCTGATAAATGGCTGAGATACTGTTCTTTGTCAGAGCTTGTGCGTAATCTTTGAGACACTGACAGGCCAGAGCTCTCTGTGCTCTCTCCGACCAGAGACTCGAGTTTAACAACAAATGTTCTTCCATCCCTTGAATGGCTTTGTATGGGCTCAACAGTTTTGCCCATACTGGTGCAGAGTGAAAACCTAGGTAAGTGGGAGCTAAATGAAACCTCGATGATATGTGTAAAAAAAGCACCTGAATAGATCAGAACAGTTATAGATGACATAGTTATTATCCCATTGGAATATTGATGGCAGCAACCTGGTATGGAGGGGAAGAAAGACAGGCCATAGCAATTAGGAGAATTGAGCAAATTGTTCAAATTGCCCATGGTTGTTCAGTAGGTTCAACCCATATTCTTGTTCATTGACCGGGCATGTTGTCAGGGAACACATCTGTTAGGCAGGCCTATGACCTCACTGAAGCCCAATTCTTCCCTAACCAGGGCAAAATGGAGCTAACTGAGTTGGGGTTATCTATCCCCTTCAGCCCTGTGCTCATAGTGTCAGCCATCTGGGTCGATACTCTGCATGATTTCAGAGTGTTGGCAAAAGACGGCGCAGGTCTGGACCTTATCGTGTCCTTTCTAGTGCCTAACTGGACCTCACTCAATGCCCCATTGCATATAAAACAAACTTTGAGTAAATGTGTGAAATAGATTTTCTAAGTCGAAGGTAGTGCTTTACCTTGGTGACAGGAAAGTGACCTTCTAAATTTAAGAGACAACAATCCCACGGAAGGCCGGCCTGATAGAAACATTTCCAACATTTCTGCAAACATTCATGAGCAATAGTGTTTATTTTATAAGAGCCATATTAGAGCCTTAAGAAAAAGCACATTTGAGAGACGTTCAAGGTCAGAGTGCTGACTGTGATTTGGTCAGAGTGAAAAACAGCTCACTGGGATTGTGTTTAGCTGAAAGCAGTTTGATTAAAGGAACAGCTCTGCATTATGTGGAATCCTGTTTTTGATGATGTAATGTGCCAGCTTTAAGTTATGAGTTCATTTTTGAGATTTTTCATTTACCCACAAAACATTAGAGCATAGGAATTTTTACTGTGTTTTTACTGAGATGTAGGGCATAACATATGATGAGGTGTGCTGTTAGAGTTTGGCAATAACCATAGATTAGCCACATAGAGGTATCAGTGTTGTTTGTCAATCTCTGATCACATGACCGTGAAAGGCACCTTGCCTACTTCAATCTAATGACAGCCATTAACCTCAGTTCCAAAAATACCTTTCAGGATTCCAGATGGGCTTTGTAACCGCAGACTTGGAGGGAAGCAGAGAGAGTGTGTGTGTATGCCTGTGTGTGTGTTTGTGTGTAAGTGTGTGTGTGTTTCTGTATTGGGAGGGGTGGACAACAAATCTGTTGCCATGTATGAGGCACACGAATGGGTTTCAGATGAGAATGACTGACATTTTGTGGTTCTAGCAGAAAATGCACAGACTGGAGTTCAGGCACACCATTACTCTTTTTGTCAGCCTTTCTTTGACTGAGTGTTTGTTTGTCTTGTCAGTCCTTGCCTGAGACCTGGCCTTGTCTCTGTAAGTTTCCTGACACTCCATGGGACTAATAATCACAACTGAATTCCTGAAAACAATACTAACCAATCCCATCTCAGGTTACAGTTGCCATACCTAAGTCCCGCCCACAACTGTCAACAATAAATGTAGTTATGTACAAGATAAGATGTCAAACTTCCTGAGCCAAACTATTATGGTTTCACATAGGACACAGCCCTCTCATGTAACTCGTAATAACCTTCTTCACAGTAGACACCTCCCTTCATTAGTGATTCACCGAATTAAGCTCAGGATAATTCTGGAATGCTTAACAGTGCTGTCTGGTGCCCCAGACCTAGCCCCTGCCCCTACCCCCAAGCTCATTTTTAAACCCCAGACATATCACTTAACAAACCTCTTTAAATGTAAACCCATATGGCTTCCCTGGTAACTTAAGGTCATACCCAGCCATACTGACACTATTAATGCAAGTGACACCGGTCCTATATGGACTTCGTGCACTATTCCAACACTGAATTAAACTACCTATACTTACCCACTGTGCTGCCCCAATGTAGCCAATCACTCACAAATCCATAAAATCCATTCTGCCCTCTCCAGCCACTAAGGCTGTACCCAGCCCCACTGGCACACTGGTTTATCCTTTTGTGAGGATCTGTGTCTGCATATCTGCAAACATATGCAGGTGTCATATGCAGACATTCACATAGGTGTCAGCCAACAAACATTAACATAACATGAACATGTGTAGACCATCTGGATCTAGCATTCTAGATGTGACAATCTACTGCACTGCCCAGTCCTCTATGTACCTGAGGCACCATAAAAATTCAGCCAGTCCAATTTATGCTGCAATTTCCCAAATAGCCTGTGCTGTCCTCATCCACAGCCAGTGATAAACGCTTTCAGCTACTATGGATAATTCCTTCACAGCTAAAATGAACTCATGGCAAACCATAATGAGCAATCAAGGATTCTGCAGACTCAGCAGTTTTGGGAGTTTTCTTGTGAATTTTGACATTTCATTTCACTTCAAATAGAATCGTATTAACTACAATTCTTAAAGGACAGAGATGATTATCTTTAAGAGAATGATCATGTGTAAGTGCAGGATCAATGTACATAAATCTAAATGAAAACAGGAGTACACGCGTCACCAGGTTTTCTATAAGCAAAATGTGTTACATGTTATCTAAATGTGTTACATGTTATCTAAAAAGGGCTTTTCTGGCAAAGACAAAAAATGGAAATCATTGCAGAAATGGTGTTAATACTCTTCTAATATGGTCTCCTTTCTCTTCTTGGCCAGCTTCATATTAGTTTTGCCAGCTCAGAGGTCTACCACTAGATGACATCAATACAGATAGCAGTGCTGGTTAAAGTGGAGGGAAACAGCATTTGTGCCATGGACCCCCTTCCTGTTTTCCTTTCCCAGTGCAGGAACGGGTCCAAAAGCCGCCTGAATGTGTTACCCTGACTGTAACTATGGCAGCCTGAATCTTGCCCCATGCTGATGCACAGCTCATCCCTCGACCAATAGGGTTGACTGATGTGACTTGTTCTGTGCTAGTCAGCCAACGGGGTTGACTGATGGTTCCCTTTCTTAGCACGCCAGCCAATTGCTGCTGGATTTGAGACGCTACAGTTTCTTGCCCAACAAGTGCCCACTCTCTGGTTTTATCTGGTCACAGACAATGTCAGCGTAGGCTGTGCGTTTGGGGTGCTTATGAACTCAGTATGCGTATATGTGTTTATGAGTGGGCTACGGGCATCTTCAAGATATTCTCTTGGCAAAGTGAAAGAAGAGGAGTGCACAGATGATGCTTTCTAACATCATCCAACATAGAGGATGTGAAACAGCACAGGGCCAAATGCAGGTTCCTGATGTTGCTTTCAGTGCTGTCTCAACAGCGAAGATACGAAACAGCACTGGGCCGAATGCAGGTTCTTGAGGCACACCAAATGATGCTCGCATCCTTTATACGAGATCAACACAAGAAATGCTTGTGTAAAAAAATCATAAAAATAGGTATATAAAAAACGAAACAAAAAATGGCTTATTTGATTTAGATTTACAAGCCAGCGTTGAGTATATTACTCTGAGTATATTACTATAGCGACTGAGTATATTACTTCTGCCTAAAACGCAACAAAGCATGATATACTTAGGTTGTCTGTACCTGTTAATCATTTTTAAAGTGGAGCTTCTGGAATTATCGCTACATGAATGTCATATTCTAGAACAAACCATATGCTGTCAGTTCATCGTGACTTTCGCTGCAGTGTGTAGTTAATGAGAGGCCTCTGCCAGTCTGTCTGCAATAAAAGCTTAGACACCGCTTAAAGTTGTAGTCATAAATAGAAAAAATAGAAAAAATGGTTGTTTTGTTGATATAAATGTTTGTGTATTAGCATAATACTCTCAAATTAATTAATTAATTAATTAGATGGTATTCTATTGGCATTTAAAAAATTTTAAGGACATCTCTTTTGCACAGGAGATTAAATGTACCTGTTTAAACACCATGAAGCCCACAACCTAATTGGATACAGAATATACATTATTGCTGTGTGTATTGTACTGTGCTTCAGTGGCTGAGTTTTTGGAGACAGTCTGTGTATTTTCCCTCTTCATTCCAGTGTGGGTAAAAGTGATTGGTTTACAACCCGAATGCACGTAATCAACTCATTCAGTTCAGTGATCCATTCAAGGAACTAGAAGAGAAGAGTATGTCAGTCTTGTCTGACATAGATCGATGTGATCTCAACTTGTATTCCTCAAGATATATATATAAATAATATAATGTCACTTCTTCCTGCTTGCATTTATAGTTCTCTAATTTCCTTTCCTGTCTGTCCATTTCAGCTGTCTTTCCCAGGCAAACAATCTCCTTCCTCCCACTGGGTGTAATTCTCTGAGCTTGATTAAGCCATTAAGGTTGCCTGGTTACAGATCGTCACAAGGCCTTAGCCAGGCAGACAGAGCTAACTCAGTTTGGCCTTCTCCCTCACATTAAAAGGCTCTGGAATGGCTGTCTTGGCTGTCTTGATGTTCAGGGGTTTACATACCACTGCATGCTGTCATGCATAAGAACATATTTGCACATTTGTGCCCTGTACGTTTACTAAAAAAATACATCTGTCCTTCACATTTCGGTCATTGTCATAGATTATTTGTACTTTCAGGTGACCAGTGTTATTTGCCATAATATGATGACAAAGGAAATCCCTACTCTGTGTGAAATCATGAAATCAAATATCAAATCAAATATCAAATCAAATATTGAATAAGCCTTTTTCTGCATTTTTTTCCACAGGCTGAATTTTCAGAAATCAATCTGGCATCCAGTGTTACCACTGGCTGCATGGTCAATGTGCAGGTCCCACGAGCTGGCACCAAAGTTGTCAGGTAAGAACTTAACACAGTCCTTGTGAAGAGATCTCCAGTTTTTGTCATTTCAGCAGAGTGCAGGGTGATTCCTGCCTTCTGGGTTCATCTTCAGAAATCATACAAACAGTGCACAGAAAAAAATACAACATACATTGGAAAGCTATGGATGAACTTGCACTCTATATTTTAGAGTTGAGCATCAACTTAATAAGCTAATCCATTGCTTACTCTAGATGTATACCTCAGCAGAGTGGCATGACAGATTGTTACCACTGCCAACAAACATGAGTGCGCATGTGATCAAGAAGGCATGACAGCACCAAAACCCATCTGAGTCTTTACTGAAATTACTGAAAAGTTTGTTCCTTTGCTGGAGGTCTTTTGTACCCCTTTGTACCCCTGTCTTATAATTCAAAGTATTGCAAAAGAGCCTGCACCTTGTGTGGGTGGTCATAGTGAGAAATACGGTTACTAAGGTTACTGTGGTGTACGACAATGGCTGAAGTTCACTAGAAAAATATCAGCTGTTGAGCCTTTTTGACTTGGCTTGTATCCCATTTGATATTTGTGGAGATGGTGAAGTCTAGGAATTGGAAGAACTCTGCCTTCCTCATTGCACTGTTGTTGATTTACAGAGGGAAATGTGAATGTGGGTTCTCTAGAGGTGGTGGAAATCTATAACAATCTCTACTGTTTTTTTGTGTATTGAGCTCCAATTTTTTTTCTACATGTAACATAGCCAGATCAGCCTCTTAACTCCTGTAAGTACTTGTCATTTTTGCCGATAAGGTCTACTATGGTTGCACAAATAGAAAATGTAATCACCTTGATGATAGAATTTCTGGAGATGCATTTGTCGGCAACCAAGAGAAGGGGTCTTGAGAAGCCCCAGATGCATAGGTGTTCCAACAAGTCAGGACTCAGATGTACAGTACAAGCTACTTCCTATCTGATAGGAAAGTTGACAATTAATGGGCAGATGGAGGGACTCGCCCTCAGATCTAGCAGTTTGTCATGGAGCCATTCTGGATCGACTGCTCATTCCACACATGGGCCCAGAATATGTAGATGATTAAAAACATAGTATACATTCAAATGAACTATGTCATCTGTTGAGGGAAAATATTGTTGAGATAGGATAGAAACAGCCATTCAAATGACTAGTAATGGTAAAGCAACTGCAGTGTAGTCATGTTATCTGGTTATATTGTCCTGCTTTGGAACTTGGTCAATATTTGAGGTCTTGAAGCATACACGTCACATAGAGCAATGAAGTGCCTTTTGTCTTTCAGAGCACTTATAAAAATCAATGATTTGGAGCATGTTGCGACTTCAGTTTTTAAATGACCATTTTTTTGTTATGAGCAGTCAACATCAGACTGCACAGAGGTGTTGTGGTTTTAAAGGTCTTCAGACTCCATGTATACTTGGATGTTGCTGTTCTGATTGGCTTGTTGCCCCCTCCTCTATAAGCCTGATCATTGCACCTCTATAAGCCTGCTTGTTGAACCTCTATAAGACTGCTCTTAGATCCTCTATAATCCTACTCTTAGATCCTCTATAAGATTGCTCTGAGATCCTCTATAATCCTATTCATAGATCCTCTTTAAACTTGCTCTTAGATCCTCTATAATCCTGCTCTTAGATCCTCTATAATCATACTCTTAGTTCCTCTTTAATCCTACTCTGAGATCCTCTATAAGCTTGTTATTTGAGCCTTTTTAACTGCCACAGCTCCTTTGTGAACAATGGTTTAATATGACCAGTAATTTCAGCCACATACAGTACATTTCAAATTTAGACTGGACATGGACCCATTTTTAATCACTAACTCTTAATCGCCGTGCCAGTTGTGATGCATAGTTCATCTATAACTCACTGGCATTTTGAGGTGTAAAAGTTTTCGGAGTAGCTGAGGTGACAAAAACCTTCACATTAAAATGACCAAACTGGAAAGCACTTTGTCTGTTACACTTAACTGGCTAAACTATAAAGGCATAGCACCTACTATTGATGTTTTATTTTTTTCATTCACAGTATTCAGCTTGTGGCTCAACATAACCAAAAGCATGTAAGGCATGTGTTTATTACTGAATACCACACCTATCTTTAAAATGCACTGACTTGAAATACAGTTGTAATGGAAGCCTAAGGGTAGCTATTGCAAGCTTCCATTATAAGTGTTTTTCGACTCAGTGTTTCTTTTCTTTTCTAAGCAAAGGGATATATGTCAAAAGTATTGCTTGAGGTAACTGGCCATACCCTACAGACAAAGTACATATAAAAAGTTTGAATATTCCTTTACACTTATCCACATATAGGCAATTATACAGCCTTTGCAACCACAACTGCGAGATGTGAGTTCACAACATCAAGGTTGGATTGATCAGTTAACATTTTACTTTTAACATTTAAGTGGATTAGCTGTGACGTCATATCAGGGACAGCAGGAGTCAGGGGTTGTGGGCGAACGGATTTATTATCCATAGAAAACAGAGAGAACAAAAGGACTCAGGCCAAAAGGCAAAAGGCAAAAGAAAAGACGATACTGAAGGAATGCGGACTAGCACCACAGACGTAGCACGACTTTAGTGTTTCTTAAAGCACTCCAGTGCAAACACGTAGGCGAAGGCTGAGTAATGTGCAGCACTGGATGGCAGAACCTGCGGGCTTAAGAAAGGAGAAAGTAAATGTGACACAGGTGCTAGTACTGAGGGGATTGTGATAAGGGGAGTGGTTTGTGATGAGGGGGTGTGTGTGTAGCGTTGCTATGACTACGCTGGCGTCCACACGCGCGCCCTCTGGTGGCTTCTCCTACCAGCCACCGTGACAGAGCCCCCCCCCCAGGGACTTCTCCAGCCGTTCCTTCCTGGGACGTCCTGGCCTTCGCGGAGCCGGTCGCTCGGGACGCTCCCGGTGGAAGGAGGCGATTAAGGAGGGGTCCAAGATTTGAGAAGCCGGCACCCACGACCGCTCCTCGGGTCCGTACCCCTCCCAGTCCACCAAGTACTGCAGTCGCTGTCCTCTGCGCCTAGAGTCCAGCAGCTTACGCACCTGGTAGGCCGGTCCATCATCTAAATGTATCGGGGACGGCGGCGTAGCCTGTCCCTGCTGTTCCAGCGGTCCCTCACGGTGCGGCTTCAAGGCGGAAGTGTGAAACGACCTGGAAACACGTCTATCTGCCGTAAGACTCACCTCACTGCATTTATGCGCCGAGTGATTACGTATGGGCCCACGTACCTATCGTCCAGCTTGCTTCGCCGACCGAGTCTCCGTCGCTCGTGGAGACCCACACCTTTTGGCCCACAGCATAGTCCGGTGCCTCTGATCTCCTGCGGTCTGCTTTCGCCTTGAACCTCCTCACGGCGGCTTTAAGCCGTTGGTGCGTCTCTGCCCAGACTCTCTCGCTGCGCTTACACCATTGTTCTACCACCGGTTGATCCGATCCCGCTGCGTTCCACGGATATAGTGGTGGTTGCCTCCCGAACACGCACTCAAACGGCGTTTTTCGGTGCTTGATTGCACTAGCGAGTTCTGCGCATACTCCGCCCACGGGAGTAGCGAGCACCAAGTGTCTGCATGTGCGCTACAGTACGCGCGCAAGAATCTCCCCAGCTCCTGATTCGTCCGCTCCACCTGTCCATTCGCCTGCGGATGATAGCCAGAGGTAAGGCTTACCGTGATGTTGAGCTTGCTGAGGAATTCCCTCCAGACACGCGAAGTGAACTGCGGACCCCTATCCGACACTATGTCCTCAGGCAGCCCGAATTGCCTGAAGGCGTGCGGAATAGGAGGTCCGCAGTCTCCCAAGCTGTAGGCAGTCCCGGTAAGGGGATGAAACGAACCATCTTAGAGAATCTGTCAATGACGACCATAATCACCGAGGTTCCCTCCGATTAAGGGCGACCCGTTACGAAGTCCGTAGCGATGTGTGTCCATGGGTGCTCGGTACGGGCAATGGGCATAACTTACCCGCTGGAGGCGTCCTCGGCACCTTGCTCCTGGCACACTCATGGCAGGAGCCTACGTGCTTCAGCACATCGCGGTGAAGTCCTGGCCACCAGTAACGAGCCCCTAGTAGTTGGGCCGTTTTTGTGGTGCCCGGATGTCCCGTGCCCATCGATGAGTGGGCCCAGCTGATTAATGCCGTGCGCTGGGCCAGCGGTACATACTTGCGATGCGGCGGGCACCGCGGGTGCGGATTAGCCGCCTCGATGGCTCGGTCCACCTGCCATTCTATGGTTCCTACAAAGAACTCCCCCGGTAGCACCGGCTCCTCGCTCGTGGACTCCTGACTGCCTGGAAAAGCCCTGGACAGCGCGTCCGCTCGTGTATTCTTCTCACCTGGCCGGTAGGTCACCTGAAATACAAAGCGAGAGAAAAAACAAAGACCACCGCGCCTGCCGCGCGTTCATTCTCTTTGTGTTCTTTAGGTACTCCAGGTTTTTATGGTCGGTTAGGACCACGAAGGGATGCCGTGCACCCTCCAGCCAGTGCCTCCACTCTTCCAAGGCTAATTTAATAGCCAGCAACTCCCGGTCTCCAACTCCGTAGTTGCACTCCGCTGCACTGAGTTTACGGGGGAGAAGAATGCTATGGGTTGAAGCGGACTGCCGCGTTTAAATCGCTGCGAGAGAACAGCGCCTACTCCCACATCAGACGCGTCCACTTCAACCACGAATGGTCTACTTGGGTCAGGCTGGTGAAGCACGGGCGCCTCAGCGAACGCTTGCTGCAGTTTCTTGAAAGCCTCGTCGGCCTCCGCTGTCCACGAGCCGAGTCGCTCCGCCCGCGCAGCATGTCTGTCAGGGGCCTCGCTATCAGGCTAAATGCTCGGATGAACCGCCTGTAGAAATTAGCGAAGCCCAGAAATCTCTGCAGCTCGCGTCGTGTGTGAGGTCGAGTCCATCGCAACACAGCCTCCACCTTACCTGTTTGCATATGTACGGAGCCTGGCCTGATGGTATAGCCAAGGAAATTCACTCCCGGAGATGGAACTCACACTTCTCAAGCTTGCAATACAGACGATTGCGCAAGAGAGTGTTCAACACGGCCCGTACATCTTGCACATGTTGGTCGGCGATTTTGAATAGATGAGGATGTCATCGATGTACGCGACGACGCATCTATCCAGATATTCACGCAGGACCTCATTGATGAACGCCTGGAAAACGGACGGGCGAAGCCAAACCGTAAGGTAGGACCCGGTACTCGTAGTGCCCCTTTGAGGTACTAAATGCCGTTTTCCACTCATCCCGGCACGTATGCGGATGAGATTGTAGGCGCTGCGAAGATCCAGTTTGGTGAAGTAGCTCGCTCCCGTAGCTGCTCCAATGCCGATGGCACGGCGGCAGTGGGTACAGTACCCCACCAAGAGGGAATTGAGCCCTCGATAATCAACGCATGGCCTCAAGCCCCGTCCTTCTTCTTGACGAAGAAGACGCTCGCTGAGGCTGGCGAGGTGGAGGGAACAATATAACCCTGAGCTAACGCCTCACTGACATAACGCTGCATAGCGGACTCCTCGGCCTGGGACAGCGGGTAGATACGCCCCTTCGGTGGTACACTGCCGGTCTTCAGCTTAATCGCACAGTCCCAGGGACGATGAGGGGGAAGCTGAGCTGCTTTTCCGGGGCTGAATACTTCTGCTAGGTCGCGGTACTGAGGAGGGGATGTCAGGTGGCTCTTGGCAAGCGGACTCTCGACTGATGTGGACAGGAGAGCCATCGCGTCTTCACTCTCGACATTATGCTTACCTGGGAATAATCTCTCTATACTGCCGTGAGCCCAGTCTATAGAGGGATTGTGCGTCTGTAACCAGGGGAGCCCTAATGTGATTGTGTGGGTTAATTTGGAGAGAACAAAAAAGGAAATATGTGTAGTGAAGCCCTGAATGTTGACAACCAAAGGGGGAGTGCGGTAACGTATCCATCCGCCACCCACAGGTCTACCATCCAGCGCGTACACTCTTCTGGGTCTTTTCAGCCGGATCAGGGGAGCTTTGAGATGGCGAGCCAGATCCGGGTCTATGATGTTCCCCGCCGCTCCCGAGTCCACTAGGGCGGAAACGTCCACAACATTGTTCCTATGAGTGATTGTCACGGGGAAATTCAGTAAACCCCCCCACCATGGAGCTACTCACCCTGGGTCCTCCTCCTTGCTTTCGGGGGGTCGTCTTAGGACCTCCCGATTCACCCAACTGCATAGGTTCTATCGTAGGCATAGCCTCCGTTGCAGTGGGGGATGGCAACCTCACAGGTTCGCTCCGGGCGTAGCTTCCCCGTTCGTGTATTAATCGGTCGTAGGTTACGGCCAATCTCACTACACAATTGAAATCCTGTGAGTCTTGCCTGCACGCCAGCTCTGCCCTCAGTTCTGGTCTCAGACCCGCCAGGAAGACGTCCACCAATGCCGCGTCATTCCAGTTCGTACCGGCCGCCAGTGTTCTGAATTCTAGAGCATAGTCGACTGCTTGGCGAGTTCCCTGCCGTAAGGACAGCAAACTCTGCCCACTGGCTCTCCCACGGCGCGGGTGGTGGAAAACCTCCCGGAGTTCAGCGGAGAAAGCAGCATAATCCTTTATAAGGGGAGAGTCATTAGTTACCAGGGCAGCCGCCCAAGTTAAGGCCTTACCTGCCAGGCGCGAAATGACGTAAGAAACCTTTTCGTGTGGGCTCAGGTGCTGCTGGTAGGTAAAATAGAGTTCACACTGCACCATGAAGCCCTCACACGTCTCCGGATCCCCTTCGTACGGTTTGGGGGGGGCAATGGGCAGCCGTAGACTCTCCCGGTTAGTAGATTGAGTATTCGCCTGTGCGGTCATGTTCTGTAGGCACGCCGTCACGGTTTGCAGTAGGGTCTTTACCTCCTCGATTTCTCTCTGTTGGTTGCCCAACATTATGCCCTGGAGGTTGAGAGTCTCCCAGGCGTTTCGCTCACCGCTCCCGGCTGCCTGAGGCTGCACATTCTGTGACGTCATATCAGGGACAGCAGGAGTCAGGGGTTGTGGGCGAACGGATTTATTATCCATAGAAAACAGAGAGAACAAAAGGACTCAGGCCAAAAGGCAAAAGGCAAAAGAAAAGACGATACTGAAGGAATGCGGACTAGCACCACAGACGTAGCACGACTTTAGTGTTTCTTAAAGCACTCCAGTGCAAACACGTAGGCGAAGGCTGAGTAATGTGCAGCACTGGATGGCAGAACCTGCGGGCTTAAGAAAGGAGAAAGTAAATGTGACACAGGTGCTAGTACTGAGGGGATTGTGATAAGGGGAGTGGTTTGTGATGAGGGGGTGTGTGTGTAGCGTTGCTATGACTACGCGTCCACACGCGCGCCCTCTGGTGGCTTCTCCTACCAGCCACCGTGACACAGCCAGGGATGTAGCACTTTGCTGTCCATCTGTGATACAAAGTCTGCTGGGGACTCTAATAAAGCTGCTTACAGTAACAATAACTTGGTGTTTGAACGTTAGCAGGCTACATAAATATACCATAAGTGATGCTTCTGTGAGTGTAACGGTGACCCATTCGTGCTTTGCGCTCTCCGCATGGTGTTGTCAGTCATACGGTTCTTTATTTTTTGTTCTGTCCTTTCCATGTACTTTGTGCTTTCCGTTCCTTTGCTACTATGTGTTGCCACAACGTCATTCGGTGACCCTTATTTCTTGGTCGATCATGTTCATGCACTCGTTCCACCTGTTTCACCCTAATTTCTACTTATACTACTTGTACTATCTGCTCCTCCCTTCTGGGCTGGCTATTGTTAGTGTTACACGCCTAGGAGTAGGGTCGGTGTAGACAGATTACTGTATAACTGCAGATGCCTCTCAGCTCTGAGAGGCGGAGCCAATCACTGCAGCTATCCCTCGCCCCAGGCCCCAGCTCCGCCATGACTGTGTCATGACAGCAGCCAGAGGACCCAAGTTTCGATAGCAGAAGTCCATAACAATTTCTCCCACCAATAATAATCCCACAAATAATAATACAAACATACCACAAATGTGACAACAATTTGAGGGTGTCACACTCTCCCGGAGTGTTGTGTAGGAGTGGTAGCCCAGAATGGTGGTGCAAGGAGGGGCTGTGTGTGAGTCGCCACTAAAAATGTTGTGAGGTGTGATTCAATGTATTTCCTAGTAGGTTGTGTGGCCTAGTGCATGCCCCAATGACATTCACCCTAGGGTGGACCTGTAGGGAAGGTTGTCCTAATGTCTCATATGTCAAGATCTGCTTCCCGTCCCTGCCTCACACCTCTGTCCAGCCCGTACGTGGACCATTCATCTTCCGGAGTCGGGTCTCTCTGGGCTTGGGTAGGTCTTTCACGATAGGCATCTTTCCTTCCTTATCTCTTCCCTAACTGGCATTCTCAAATAGTAACCTCCTGGACTTTCTTCCTGTTCCGAATCAGTTGTATCACTGGAGGGGACATGTTCTCTTGACTTCCTACTGATTAACTTTTGTCTCTGTCTTGGTTGGGCTTTAGATGACGATCTGGTGTGATCTGGGGGTGCGAGGACAGGTAAGTCATTCACCAACAGCAACAGATTGCGATGCAGGGTCCTTATCCTCCGCTGGTCACCTGTCTCAGGAGCGACCACATAAACTGGATTACTGGCTACCTGTTCTTTTACCACATATATGGCTCTTTCCCAGTACGATCGCAGTTTACCCGGGCCCCCTAGCTCACCAAGGTTTCTCACTAGCACTCGGTCCCCAGGCTGTAGGACTATCCCCTTCGTCTTCCGGTCATAGTAGGATTTTCCCCTAGCGCTGGACTGCTTGCTGTTCTCCTCTGCAATCTTGTATGCTTCAGTCATCTTGTGTGACCATTATTTTGCATAACCCTTGTGTGTGACTAATTATTCCTCCCCAGTAAGTCTGAACAGCAAGTCGACAGGTAACCGAGGGTGGTGGCCATACAGTAGAAAATAAGTGGAGTATCCGGTGGATTCGTGCCGGGTACAATTGTATGCATGAATCACCTGGGGCAGGTTGTCTTTCCATCATTCCTTTTCCTTCTCCTCCAGAGTGCGCAGCATCTGTAGTAGGGTCCGGGTAAACCTTTCAACAGGGTTGCCCTGGGGGTGGTAAGGGGATGTTCTGGAGTGGCCTATCCCCGACAGTCGTCGCAGTGTTTTAAAAAGCTCATTTTCAAACTCTCTGCCCTGGTCATGGTGTAGCTTGGAGGGGTATCCGAAACGAGGGATGAAGTCATTAAAAATCCGTTCCGCTGCTGTCCGACCAGACTTGTTTTTTGTCGCATAGGCCTGAGCGAATCTCGTTAACCATCACCACCACCAAGATATACTCTTACCCTTACTGCTCTCAAGATGCATGTAATCAATACAGACCACTTCAAGGGGTGAACTTGAGGTGATGCTACCCAGCGGGGAACATACATGGGTCACTGGATTTTTCTGCGCAATACATGGGCACCGTCGAGTTACATAGGCCTCGACATCTTTCTTCATGTATGGCCAGTAAAACCTCTCTCTCACTAGGTGGAGAACTTGCTCAGTGCCGACGTGAGCCATATCGTCATGGAGGTGTTTCATCACGACCTGTCTGTACTTGGCAGGGAGTACAAGTTGTCTCCGCTACTTTGTCCTATAGAGAATGCCGTCCTCTAGATGTAGCCTCCTCCACTCATGCAGCAGTTTCCTGGTCGCCCCACTCGCTCCGTTCCTTAAGTCCCTCGTGAGGATGCCGTTTGTCTCCTTCAGTGCTATCACATGCCCGATTAAGTCATCTTCCCTCTGTGCTTTCATTAGCTCGTCATGACTGATTGGTGGCCGAGTCGTGCTCAATGACGGATGGGCACCCTTGGAAGACATGGCCAGAGCTGCGATCCACGCCACATCCCTTTGCTCAGCCGCTTTACTTCCTTGCCAAGTCGCATGTTGCACATCTGGACACAACTCCTCTGTGCATTCCTGCATATAACTGTCAATGTTAAGAGGGATGCGTGACAGTGTGTCTGCGTCACTGTTTGCTTTCCCAGGTCTGTATTTCACCTCAAACCAAAAGTCTGCCAGTTCCCCCACCCAGCGGTGGCCCACCACATTGAGTTTGTCAGTGCTCATTACATAAGTCAAAGGATTATTATCCATTTATACCATGAAATGGGTAGCATAGAACAAGTAATCCTGAAACTTTTCACACACGGCCCACTTCAGCGGCAAGTTTTTTTCTGCTGGTGTCAATGTCCTTGAACCGTACCCTATGACCCTCATCTTCCCATCTTGACGCTGGTACAGGACCGCCCATAGGCCTTCCTCTGAGGCATCTGTATGCAAGGTAAACGGTAGACCGAAGTCAGGATAAGCCAGCACCGGGGGTGCTACCAGCATGCCAATGAGACATTCTAGTACTCCTGTGTGCTCAACCGTCCACTCTATGGGGGTCCTGGAAGCCAGCTGGGGGCCCCTGGTTTTCCTTGTGGCTGAATGGACTTGTGCTGCCCCTGCCCTCCCTTGTAGCAGTTGGTAAAGGGGCCTGGCTATCCGGGAAAAGTCCTGTATGTAGGACCGGTAATAACTAAGAAACCCTAGGAGTTTCCTTACATCACCGACTGTCCGTGGTGTCTTGTTCTTTAGACATAAAACAGCATCCAAATCCCTGGGGTCTATCTTTACCCCCACCGCAGACACCAGGCGTCCGACATACCTGACCTCTCGTCGGAAAAGATCACACTTTTCTGGTCTGAGCTTTACTCCATGACGCTGGAGTGCCCTCAGGACTTTCCTGACCCCATCCAAATGTTCCTCAAAGGATTTGGCATAACAGAGGACATCATCAAGGTAAGGGATGCAACAATCATCTCTGAGAGTGTCTAACATCTCCTCCATACTCCGTTGGAATGCTGCTAGGGCGTTTGCTAGTCCAAAGGGGATCTGGACCCATTTGTAAAGGCCCCAGGGTGTGATGAATGCGGTGTAGTGCCTTGAGCCCTCCGCGATGAACCCTTGGTGGTATGCCTTTCCTTGGTCCAGAATACTGAACCATGTATAACCCCCTAGTGTGTTGAGGAGATCCCCGATACGAGGCAGTGGGTGCCTATCTGCAACAGTCTTCTGGTTGAGGAGCCAATAGTCGACACAGAGGCGCGGTGTCCCGTCCTTCTTTCGAACGCAAACGATGGGACCGGAGTATGGTGACTTTGATTTTACTATCCACCCCTTGGCTAAAAGGTCCTGAATATACCCCTTTACTTCCCTGAGATGGGTTTCGGTATTGCTGAATATGCCCGCTGGTATGCTATCTTTAAGATTTATGGACATTTGTAGATTTGGAATACAACCTATGTCTGTGTCACCCCTTGCAAAAGCTGCCGACTCCTCGTGTAACATCTGCCTGACGGCTTCTTGCTGCTCGGGTTCGAGATGGTTTATATCAACTGGTGGATCCCACAGGGGAGTTGTTGGAGCCCCCCCAGTGGATGTGACTAACGCACCCCCGTCTCTCTCATTGGGCACTTGCTCTTCAGTCAAATCAGTTTGAATAATTTTATCAATTAGCTGAACCACACCGATAACTGATTTTCACGGTAAGATGATGTCATGCTTGGTGTGATTGCCTACGGGTACTGCTATGTATGGGTTTTTCGGGTTTTGGATCTCCAAAAGGCCCTCTCCTACATCCAGTGGGTCTAGCTGCACGTTGTC
>JAGXOD010000457.1:0-14336 GCA_020368025.1 Brachyhypopomus occidentalis
ACCATCATAACACATCAAATTCATATTTCAATATCTCTGCCATAGTATGTCTGATTGTTATGAAAATTGACCTGCACATTCACATGACCATAGTAGTGATATGTGCCCTGTTTGAGCCAAATCAGTCCACAATTGGCTTTACAGTGAATATTTAAATTTTCCATGCTGAGCAGTGCAGGGAGCAATAGAGGCTGCTAACACACGCACGCTGAGATTCTCACACACGCAGACTGCCCCCCTCATCCACTCCCCCACACTCCCCCATCCTTCTAACACTTAACAACCCACGGTCTCTGTCTCCCCCCACCTCTCACTAAATTAATCTCAGCAAGTGCTTTAGTTCTATGATCTGAATCATTTTGCCATTACAATGTTTTGTGGCCTTGAGCAACGTGATTTTTTGGCCCATATCTCCCACACTTTTCATCTGATCATCACAGGCATGGTGTCAAGCTATTCACAAGAATGTCCTGATCAAGAATTATTAACAATATTTTGACATTTGCATATAGTCTGGCTGTCACATGTCAATCAGTAGCTCTGAGGCGGGGCCTAATTTACTTCAACAGCTATATCTCAGCAATGCTTTGACCAATCTTCATGAAACTTGACAGTCTGATAGATAATTTGCTAATGAAGGGACTTTGCAAATTACGGTTTGCAAGCTTGAACCCGCAATCGCCGCTCGCGGCTATATTTATTATTATTTTTCTCCCTATAAAACGCATACTGCAGCCTAGACCGTGAGGCCCAGAAACACCAAACTTGGCACAAAGGTGCAGCAGGGGTGCAATTAGGGGAATATAGAAAGGGACCACATTGGCCTGATGGTGGCGCTATAGCACACCATTTTGCGTTTTGGTCCATATCTCCCACACCGTAGGGCCTAGAAACAAAATTCCACTTTTGCTGGATTCCTTGGCTCAAGCCAAACAAAAAAGCCTCTTGGACCCCTAAGCTCCGCCTACTTACTTTTTTTGCTAATATTCATAATATGCAAAACCTACTCTTGCCTACTAGTCCTTGGTTTTTCATCTGATCACCACAACCTTGGTGTCAAACTATTCAGAAGACTCTCATTATCAATATTTATCAAAAACATTTTGACTTTGTCATACAGTCTGGTTGTCACATGTCAATCAATAGCTCTTGGGCGGGGCCTAATTTACTTCAGCAGCTATATCTCAGCAATGCTTTGACCAATCTTCATGAAACTTGATAGGCTGATAGGGCACATGTCTTTGAGGTCACAGGTCAAAGCTGGTCACGATTGGCCAATAGGGGGCGCTATAACATGGTAAAAACTTTATAGGCAGCATCATGGGGTCAACTGGTATCAAGGCACACAATGATGACATCATCACTCAAAAAAACATGGCCGCCATGAGCCATTTAATTGGTTTTGGCCATTTGACAGACTTAACATTGGCCAATCGGCATGAAACCACTAAATCACTAAAATGTCTTATTTCATTTCTGTAATATCAGAATGGTAGTACTTGGGCTCCATCTACTGGCCAAATACTGGAACTGACTGAAATGTACTGCCTCAATTGAGTAATTTGTTGCACATTCATTTATGCATTTTATTCACTGAAGTAGCTTCATTTCAATTGTAGGTCTAAAGGACCCTTTGGCCCTCTTTTTGCCTATTGAGGCCGAAATGCCTGTTCGTGTGTGAACCCGCAATTGCCGCTCGCGGCTATATTTAGCTGTTGTAAATGGAACTCTGATCTCAGATCAGTGTAAGCTGATGATGCAGAAACAGAGCAGTTCCTCTACAGCTGAGGGAGGTTTTTGTACGGTGATCTAACACTGTGTGAGCGGCCTGCTGTTGCTCTGCTGACAGTAATAATCTCCTGCGTCTTCAGCCTTGACTCCCGTGATTTTTAGAGTGAATTCTGTTCCATATCCACTACCACTGAAACGATCTGGAACCCCAGACTGACGGTTAGATGCACCATAGATTAGGAGTTTAGGAGCTTCTCCAGGTTTCTGCAGGTACCAGTGGAGATAATTGCTAATGCCCTGACTGGCTTTGCAGCTGAGAGTAACAGTCTGTCCTGGTGTAACAGACTGAGATCCTGGAGTCTGAGTCAACACTACATCTCCATAGGAGTCTAAAAATAAACAAGCACAAAATAACATTTATATTAGGAAAAATGTAAATAAATAAAATCCATACTGAAAAACTCAGAACACTGAAATAAGAACAAAAATCAGTACAAATAATTTGTAAAAACTTAAATATGAACTTATGCCGGTTTGTCTCACCCTGAACGAGGAATCCCAGTGTTCCCAGCAGTAGAACCAGTGAGCTCACCATTGTGCTGTGTGTCAGTGTGTGTGTAAGGACTGAACACTCTCTGATCAGCACTACAGCTCTTAAAGTGTGTGGAGCACTGAAGCAGCTCACATATGCAAACACCACAACTCTCATTTACCACTGAGAACTACTGTGTGTCTTTATCAGATAGATGATCAGATCTGTCCTCTTAGAGTTCTCAGTCACCCCCACTTATGTGTTACAGTCACTTTCACACTCAGTCATGGTGTTTCAACACTAAATGAGTCATGACATATCTGAGCTCATGTAGGCACTGATGACCCCTGGATATCATGTAGTGTGTGGACACTGTTAGTCATCACTCACTCTGTCTGGGACTCACACTCACAATGAGCTGATATCTGTCAGATCTGCTGCAGTGTTGTGGCATTAAGAGAGACACATGATTCCTCACATTCACATTCAATACTGGACAACAACAGCAACGAGAGAGATGAGGAGTGACAGGTAGGGGGGCGCTGTGTCCTAGGATTAGGCAGAACAGCTGCAGGGAAAGTTTGAAAGACAATTGACCTCACAGACACAGAGAGCAAACAAGCACCAGACCTGGAGGAGAACAGACCAGATCTCCACACACACACAGCACAAACATGTGGACACAGGACTGGACACTCTGACTGGCTGTTAGCAACGTTTAGTAAAGCTGTGTTTAGTAAAAGCTGAGTGGGCAGGAGACGACCACAGTGCATGTTGGTAGAAGTATTTCCCAGTGGCTGAGAAAAATCACAAGAAGGCCCAGACATGGTGATTAGTGCTTTAGTGTGAACTTACATCACCTCTAAGCTGTTTCCACGGTCATTTCTCTCCACTAATATCCACCTGCTCTATTATAAGAACAAGTGGCCAAAGAGAGTAAAGATCTCAGTACTGCAGTGGTGGCACTGGGATTATTATTATTATTATTATTATTATTATTATTACTGGAGTGTTTTGTGTTCACCTACTCCAGCAGGAGCAGAGAGCTCCAGCAGAAGTTTAGGAGCTTCTCCAGGTTTCTGGTGATGGACGTCAGTCAGAGCTGTTATCACTGTCATTGTCAACAGAACATTAGCGTTGTGTTTAATGGTGGTTTTCACCTGGGACGATGTCATGCAACCAGACTGATAGACCACACTGATATTCTAACCTTTCTAACCCATGAACAGCTGGACTACAATGACATGTAGATTTACAAGTCCACTCCTCCCACTCACATGGAGTAATGTCTGTATTGTGTCTTTATGATAATTCAGAGATGTGCATTATGTTTGTGTTACTATTATGTTTGTTTATTTGTGAGTGAGTGTGTTGTGTTTCCTCTCCTGCAGAGTGTGTCATTGTGCTGTATCACATCCTCCCCCCTCAGCACCTGCAGTAGGTCCCAGTAGGACTGAGGGAGGTTTTTTGTACGGCTCTCCAACACTGTGTGAACAGGTTTGTACTACTGATATAATGGTAACTCTGACAGTAGTAATCTCCTGCATCTTCAGTCTGGACTCCACTGATGGTCAGAGTGAAGTCAGATCCAGATCCACTACCACTGAAACGAGCTGGAGTTCCTGACTGTAAGTTAGTAGCCCTGTAGATCAGGAGTTTAGGAGCTTCTCCAGGTTTCTGCAGGTACCAGTTTAAACGATGACCATAGGTGCTGTCATGATACACTGCAGGGTTGGTTCTACAGCTGATGGTGACTGTGTTTCCTGCAGCAGCAGATTTCACTGAGTCCTGAGTCACTGTTACCTGACCTCTGGATCCTGGGGAAGATATGAATATAAAACACAGAATATTTAACATTTACCTGTACAGATTCCTTTATATAGTAACAATAACACTGTAAATAGTGCATTTTAAATGAGAGTAGTAGACCTGTGTGACATGGACAGGACACCACAGAGGTACAGCAGTGTGTTACCTTGAGTCCAGAGGACCAGTGTGCAGATGAAGATGGTGATCAGAGTCATGGTTGCTGTGGGTGAAGTTGCTGGTGCAGGCAGCTCTCAGTCATGAAGTGTTAAACTCACAGGACTATAAACACTCCCAGAGCACTGAAGCATGTGCTGCCCATGCAAAATGGCCGATCTCTGTATAAGTGTATAAATAACACTTCAGCTGGAGACCTGAACCTCTGCTTCCTCCTGTTTTGTATGTACATTTCTGTTCCTCATATGTCCATGACTAAAGGTCTATTCATGGCTATATTAATAGTATAGAGAATGCATTAAGACTTTTATTTTGTTATGTCTATTGATAAATTAGCAGCATTACAAATTACCAGAAAATGTTAGAAAAATCTGGACTGGACAAAAATATCAAATATCAACAATAATTTAAAGTGGTGTCTCTCCTTTAAATTAACATAGAGATCAGATTTCTGGCTAAACTGTATTGAATATAAACTCTGGAAATGCATATGGTGAAACAGATTATCCATGGACCTGTCAGAGTGAGAAAAATCAATAAGTATTGTATATCAAAATGACTGACAACCTGATGATCAAATGTATGAAGTGATTTAATAATAAAAATGAATAATCATATGTGGGTGGGACTCAGACAGAGCACTTGAGGGACCACTGGAGATCTTCTCCACTGTGTCATGTCCACCACTGTTTTGTGTGCTGTCGTCTGTCCTGTGTTTTCCACATTCACACTCCGCTCCAGGTCCCCAGAACTCCGCTCCGTTTTTTCCCACTGATCCCTGTGCCACGTGGGTGATGTCATCACTGCAGGACTATCAGAAGGGTGGACAGGACAGACTCAGTGGCTCTGTGCTGCTTTACTGATGCTTGTGCTGTGGGCCTTCAGTCTTCTAAAGGAGCCTTTGATTGGACTTTAACTCTGACCTTTAGATTGTTCTGTGTTACACGTGGCTGAGCTGTGTGTGTGTGTGAGTGTATGTGTGTGTGTGTGTGTGTAGTGTTGGGTGTGGCCATTGACTGTGTTTGGGAGTGGAATTATACTGTGTTTATGGTGTTAGTCAGGGAGTGAGGGTATTACTGTGTTTATGGTGTTAATCAGGGAGTGAGGGTATTACTGTGTTTATGGTGTTAGTCAGGGAGTGAGGGTATTACTGTGTTTATGGTGTTAGTCAGGGAGTGAGGGTATTACTGTGTTTATGGTGTTAATCAGGGAGTGAGGGTATTACTGTGTTTATGGTGTTAGTCAGGGAGTGAGGGTATTACTGTGTTTATGGTGTGTTATGGTGGTATGCTAGTGTGTCCTGATTAGATTTGTCTTCTCTGCTGGTAAGGTAGGCTTGAGTTTTCCAATTTACTTTTGTGCTTAGACTGCTTGTTACCAGGTTGTTTTGCTGGTTCTAGAGCTAATTGCTATTACTAGTTTCAGGTGTGGTTTCAGGTTAGCCCAAGGTGTGAAACGCTGGGAGTGGCCTTACTAGCCACCAAGCAGATATATTGAGGGGTGTTCCCTACTAGAATTAGTGTGCTAGTGTGTCCTGATTAGATTTGTCTTCTCTGCTGGTAAGGTAGGCTTGAGTTTTTTCCAATTTACAGGTTGTTTTTTGTGCTTAGACTGCTTGTTACCAGGTTGTTTTGCTGGTTCTAGAGCTAATTGCTATTACTAGTTTCAGGTGTGGTTTCAGGTTAGCCCAAGGTGTGAAACGCTGGGAGTGGCCTTACTAGCCACCAAGCAGATATATTGAGGGGGTGTTCCCTACTAGAATTAGTGTGCTAGTGTGTCCTGATTAGATTTGTCTTCTCTGCTGGTAAGGTAGGCTTGAGTTTTCCAATTTACTTTTTGTGCTTAGACTGCTTGTTACCAGGTTGTTTTGCTGGTTCTAGAGCTAATTGCTATTACTAGTTTCAGGTGTGGTTTCAGGTTAGCCCAAGGTGTGAAACGCTGGGAGTGGCCTTACTAGCCACCAAGCAGATATATTGAGGGGTGTTCCCTACTAGAATTAGTGTGCTAGTGTGTCCTGATTAGATTTGTCTTCTCTACTGGTAAGGTAGGCTTGAGTTTTCCAATTTACTTTTGTGCTTAGACTGCTTGTTACCAGGTTGTTTTGCTGGTTCTAGAGCTAATTGCTATTACTAGTTTCAGGTGTGGTTTCAGGTTAGCCCAAGGTGTGAAACGCTGGGAGTGGCCTTACTAGCCACCAAGCAGATATATTGAGGGGGTGTTCCCTACTAGAATTAGTGTGCTAGTGTGTCCTGATTAGATTTGTCTTCTCTGCTGGTAAGGTAGGCTTGAGTTTTCCAATTTACTTTTGTGCTTAGCTTTAGAACCAGCAAAACAACCTGGTAACAAGCAGTCTAATTGCTATTACTAGTTTCAGGTGTGGTTTCAGGTTAGCCCAAGGTGTGAAACGCTGGGAGTGGCCTTACTAGCCACCAAGCAGATATATTGAGGGGGTGTTCCCTACTAGCCGTCTGTAGCGGTATACAGCGACTAGACAGATTACTTCTACTCTGTCCCATTCAACATCAACACAGAGGCATTATCCTTCATACTTTGCTAAGTATTTCCTTCTCTCACTCTACTACTTTACCGTCAAGTTACTACACTGCTGCACTTTAAACATGTGTTTTTCAATACCCCCTCTTTCAACCCACAGAGTCAGACGTTCCCATCGTTACCAAGAAGAAGCGCAATGCAAGGCATCTCATCCATCCCCCAAGGTCATCACATTCTCAGACCAGTGTGATGGGTGGACTCTGGAATTGCCAATCTGCGGTTCGGAAAGCTGATTTCATCTCTGCCTTAGCATCTCATCATTCACTGCACTTCCTGGCTTTGACTGAGACCTGGATTACTCCGGAGAACTCTGCGACTCCAGCAGCCCTATCCTTTGCCTTTAATTTCTCCCACTCTCCGAGACAGACTGGCAGGGGTGGTGGCACAGGTTTGCTCTTGTCTAGGAAGTGGAACTCCACTCCACTTTCATTCTCACACCTCTCTATTTCTCCTTTTGAATATCACGCTGTTACTGTATCTTTCCCCTCTAAACTGCATATAATTGTCATTTATCGCCATCCTTCTCCTCTAGGTAACTTCATTGACGAGTTGGATATTCTTTTGAGTCTCTTTCCCATTGATGGAACCCCATTAATTCTCCTTGGTGACTTCAATCTTCCATCGAACAAGATGCAGTCATCATGTCTCGAACCGCTGCTCTCATCCCTCAACCAGACCCCTCCAACACACAGAGCAGGCAACACCCTAGACCTGATCTTCAGCAGACCAGCCCCAGCGCTGGATATGACAGTAACACCCTTACACTGCTCAGATCATCACTTTCTATCTTTCACACTCTCCCTTACTGCTCTCCCTGTCAATGCATCTCCTTCAGGCTTGTCGTTCTCTCGACGTAACCTGCACTCCATCTCTCACTCGTCTCTGGCCTCAACTATCCTTACTACCCTTCCACATCCTGATTCTTTTCTATCTCTTTCTTTGGATACAGCCACAGATGCATTGCTTTCTTCACTCTCATCTGCAGTTGACCTTTTGTGTCCTCTTTCCTCCAGGCCAGCTAGATCCTCTCCACCTGCCCCGTGGCTGACTGAAGTCCTACGCAGCAACCGGAGAGAGCTAAGAAAGGCAGAGAGGAAGTGGAGGAAGTCCCAGCTTGACTCTGACCTACACTCTTATCAGGCTCTGCTTTACAAGTTCTCAACAGAGGTTACTGCTGCCAAGTCATCCTTCTACAAGGAGAAACTGGAAGCATCAGCATCGGATCCACGCAGGCTCTTTAGTATCTTTTCCTCTCTTCTCAAACCCCCTCTCCCCCACCACCCTCTTCCCTTACCCCGGAGGATTTTGTCACCTTCTTTGAGGAGAAGGTTAACAAAATCCGTCAGTCGCTTTTCCTCTTTCTCTACTTCCTTGACCAATACTCATCCTCCTGCCATTAATTCCTTAACTTATTTTTCTCCTCTATCCACAGACGAGGTCCTACAGCTACTTAAATCCAGCAACCCGACAACCTGCCCACTGGATCCCATTCCATCCACACTCTTCCAGACAGTCTCCATAGATCTACTGCCCTTCATCACGTTCATCATGAACAGCTCCTTGTCATCAGGCCAGGTCCCAGCTGCATTCAAGACTGCCAGAGTGGTCCCAATTCTGAAGAAGCCCATCCTGACAGCTCGGATGTCTGCAACTACCGACCGGTATCACTCCCTTTCTTTCCTATCAAAAATTCTAGAGCGAGCTGTATACAACCAACTGTCTCTCTTTCTCACTCAGAACCTGCTCCAGGACCCCAACCAGTCGGGCTTCAAACCAGCACACTCAACAGAAACGGCCCTCATAGCGGTGACTGAGAAGCTCCAGACTGCAAGATCATCCAAACTGTCATCGGTCCTGATCCTTCTGGACCTCTCTGCAGCTTTCGACACTGTGAACCACAAGATCCTCCTATCTGTCCTCGCCGACCTGGGAATCGCGGGCTCTGCATGGAAGTGGTTTGAGTCCTATCTAGAGAGGCGTTCTTACCAGGTAACATGGAGAGGATCTACATCTGCTCCTTGCAGGCTCCTTACTGGTGTCCCTCAAGGCTCAGTGCTAGGTCCTCTCCTCTTTTCACTCTACACCCGTTCTCTTGGTGATGTAATTACCTCTCATGGTTTCTCGTACCACTGCTATGCTGATGACACTCAACTAATGCTTTCCTTCCCACCATCTGATACTCAGGTTTGCAGTCGTATCTCTGCATGTCTGACTGACATCTCTTCATGGATGACAGCTCATCTAAAGCTCAATCCCAGCAAGACTGAGCTGCTGTTCATCCCTGGAGCTACAGGTCCTCAGCAGGATCTTGCCATCTCATTCGAGAACTCTTTGATTGTACCGTCTAAAGATGCAAGAAACCTTGGGGTGACTCTGGATGACCAGTTGTCATTCTCTGCCCATATTACGAACCTGACTCGGTCATGCAGATATTTTCTCTACAACATCCGACGTATCCGACCCTTCCTTTCTCAGGAGGCCTCCCAGGTGCTTGTTCAGTCTCTTGTCATTTCAAGGCTCGACTACTGCAACTCACTCCTGGCTGGTCTTCCTCTGCAGGCCATCAGGCCCTTGCAACTGATCCAGAATGCAGCAGCAAGGCTTGTCTTCAATCTACCCAAGTTCACTCATGTCACTCCACTGCTGCGCTCCCTTCACTGGCTTCCTGTGGCTGCTCGCATTCAGTTTAAAATTCTGATGCTTGCCTACAAAGCCAAAAATGGACCAGCTCCTCCATACCTTATGGAAATGGTCAAAAGTCGATCCGCACCTCGAGCCCTTCAAGGCTTCAAGTACGACTCGACTTGACCCGCCATCCCTCAAGATTCAAGGAAGACACGCGACAAGATGCTTCTCTGTCCTGGCACCCAGATGGTGGAACGAACTTCCACTAGCTGTCCGAACAGCGAACTCTCTCGCGGTTTTCAAACGCAGCCTGAAGACCCATCTCTTTGTAAAGCACTTATAAGCACAAATCAACTGAAGCATTGGTATAAAGCGTAATTGCACTTTATCTTTAGGAACACTTGCTAAGTATTGCACTATACTGCATGTAGTCTTGTAGGTATTTCAGTCTTGATAGGTATTGTCTAATCTTATATTTTGTTGTCTTCTTTCTAGGCATCAGCACTAGCAACGGTTTATGGCAGTGCTTGACCTCAAGTAGTTTGGACTTAAACCTGTTTATACTAGATAGAGATGCATATTCTGACTGAACACATAGTACTTTTGTAAGTCGCTCTGGATAAGAGCGTCTGCGAAATGCCGTAAATGTAAATGGTGTTAATCAGGGAGTGAGGGTATTGCTGTGTTTATAGTGTTAATCAGGTGTAGGTACCATGCCCAAACCAGCAGGTGGCAGTACCACTGGAATTACATCAAACAAGCTTGCTACGACGGAAGAAAGGGCGTGCCTAAAGTGCGAAAAATTCAGGTGGTTAAATACCTTGATCAGATCCGCCATCTCGCTCTCTGGTTTGACCCGCACCGAGGTTAGACCTAGTTAAGAGAGGATCCGCCATCTCTCTCTGGTTTTCCTTATTGAAAGCACGCGAACTCCGGTACGACTAACGGCAAACAGCTGAAAGTCGTATTACTTAATTAACGAGCCCAAGTAACGGTGTAATCCAACAACCAACTGATCAACGTCGCCACAGCAACAGATTCACCGACCCACTTCTATCAAGCTTGCTCGCGCTGCCACACGGACTGACAAAAAGGGCGATCAATTCCCTGTCGTTAAACCGTGGATGAGACTCACATTCCTGGACTCCATATCCAGAAGGACGATTCGAGGACACCTGGACGACGTCACTTTTATCAACGAGGAACCTGTGGTGGAAATTCCCTCCTAATTCCAGGAGAATTCCGCGAGGACGACGAAACCACCCAAAATCCTCAACACGTGAGAGTCTAACCGCTGGGCATAGCTTTTCAAAGGGCATAGTTATTTGAACTGCAGACTTAAAAACAGAATATCTTAACTGGACTTGGTTATGTTCAGCTTTCTTTAACGCAATCCAGATTTGTTCATACAAAGTTTTCTGTGCTATGCATGCGATCTGTTTAATTTGTAACTGATATAGTCTTTCCCATTCTCGGACACACCACATTAATTTTTAGTTATTAAGCCAGCGCCATTATTCTTTGTTCTGACCACTTTAGAATAAACCAGCTGAGCTCATTAACATACAGCCACCATACTTCAGGGAGTGAGGGTATTACTGTGTTTATGGTGTTAATCAGGGAGTGAGGGTATTACTGTGTTTATGGTGTTAATCAGGGAGTGAGGTTATTACTGTGTTTATGGTGTTAATCAGGGAGTGACGGTGTTGCTGTGTTTATGGTGTTAATCAGAGAGTGACTGTGTTGCTGTGTTTATGGTGTTAATCAGAGAGTGAGGGTATTAGAAGATGGAGATGCCAGAGGAGAAACCGCAACTCCAGTAACCTCATCTACCCACCTTGTTCATCTGTACCAAAGGTGAAGGTAGCAGGGGGACTCTGGAATTGCCACTCAGCAGATGCGAAGGCTGAGATGAAGTCTGCCTTCTGAACTGCAAAGTCACTCGACTTCCTGGCTCTGACAGAGACATGGATCACTCCAGAGAACTCTGCAACTCCAGCTGCTCTCTCTACCTCCTTTGCCTTCTCCCATTCTCCACGGCAGAACGGCAGGGGTGGTGGCACAGGTTTGCTTCTCTCTCGCTCATGGCGCTTCTCTGTACTCTCATTTTCTTATCTTAACATTTCTTCCTTTGAATTCCATGCTATCACGGTGTCTTTCCCCACTAAACTTCACATCATTGTTCTCTATCGCCCTCCAGGTCGATAACTTCATAGAAACTGGGAAACTTCATAGATGAGTTGTACATTCTTCTGAGTGCTCTCCCCTTAGAGTCATCGCTTGTTCTTCTAGGGGACTTCAACCTTCCAACAGAGAGACTACATTTGTCCTGTCTTCTTCCACTGCTGTCATCATTCGATCTTGCTTTCAACCAGTCAACTCCAACACACAGAGCAGGAAACACACTGGACCTGATCTTCAGTAGACCTGCCCCAGTGTTGGATCTGACAGTAACTCCTCTTGACTTTTCTGATCATCATTTCTTGTCCTTTTCACTCTCCCTTCCTGCTTCTTCTGCACACACCTCCACGTCAGCTTCTTCTACCACCTACCGCAACTTTCGCTCAGTCTCCTCCTCTTGTCTGGTCTCTACTATTGTCTCCTCTCTTCCACATCCTGAATCATTTTCTTCCCTCCCTCTGGAAACTGCCACAAACACAGTCCTTTCATCCATCTCCTCTTCTGTCGACCATCTCTGTCCTCTCTCTTCCAGGGCAAGATCCTCTGTCAACTCCTTGGCTGACAGATGTTCTTCGAGACAACAGAAGAGTACTGAGACTGGCGGAAAGAAAGTGGAGAAAATCTCAAGATGATTCAGATCTCCACTCCTACCAGTCTCTTCTCTCAAGGTTCTCAACAGAAATAACAGCGGCGAAATCTTCCTTCTTCAAGGAGAAGCTGGAAGCATCAGCCTCAGATCCACGCAAGCTCTTCAACATTTTCTCCTCTCTTTTAAACCCTCCCACTCCCCCACCGCCCTCTACTCTCTCCCCTGAGGATTTTGTCACCTTCTTTGAGGAGAAGGTTGATGAGATTCGCAGATCCTTTTCTCTACCAATATCCTTCCTACTGAACACCACCCTCCACCTCATTCCCTGTCTTGCTTTTCTCCTCTTTCCACAGATGACATCATACAGTTGGTCTCATCCAACAATCCTACTACCTGTCCACTGGACCCGATTCCATCCACGCTATTTCAGACAATAGCACCTGACCTTCTACCTTTCATCACTCATGTCATCAACAGCTCCTTGTCAACAGGCCATGTACCAGCTATCTTCAAGACTGCAAGAGTGATCCCCATCTTGAAGAAGCCTACACTGGACTGTTCTGACATCAGCAATTACAGACCTGTATCTCTTCTTTCTTTCCTATCTAAGGTCTTGGAGCGTTCTGTTTATAACCAACTGTCTCTATTTCTTTCTCTGAACAACCTACAGGACCCGAACCAGTCTGGCTTCAAACCGGCGCACTCTACTGAAACTGCTCTCATCGCAGTTACAGAGAAGCTGCATGCTGCTAGATCTGCCAAACTGTCTTCGGTCCTAATTCTGCTTGACCTCTCTGCAGCCTTCGACACCGTTGACCACCAGATCCTCCTGTCTGTCCTCAGAAGACTTGGAATCACTGGCACTGTCTGGCAGTGGTTTAAGTCTTATCTAGATGGGAGATCTTACCAAGTATCTTGGCAGGGGGCCACATCTGCTCCTTCCAGGCTCACCACGGGTGTCCCACAAGGCTCAGTGCTCGGTCCTCTGCTCTTCTCTCTTTACACTCGTTCTCTTGGTGATGTAATATCCTCCCATGGATTTTCCTATCACTGTTATGCTGATGACACTCAACTTGTCCTTTCCTTTCCACCTTCTGACACACAGGTTTCATCTTGGATCTCGGCTTGTCTTGCTGATCTCATCTTGGATGTCGGCTCATCACTTGAAGCTGAACCCCAGCAAGACTGAATTACTGTTCATCCCTGGAACTTCAAGTCCTCGCCAGGATCTTTCCATCTCTTTTGAGAACTCGCTGGTCACCACATCTGCTGAAGCTCGAAGCCTTGGTGTAGTTGTGGATGACCAGTTATCGTTCTCAACCCATGTTGCAAACCTGACTCGGTCATGCAGATTTCTCCTTTACAACATTCGGAGAATTCGACCTTTTTCTGTCTAGCGAGGCTACTCAAGTGCTTGTTCAGTCTCTTGTCATTTCAAGACTTGACTACTGCAACTCACTCCTGGCTGGTCTTCCTACGCGTACCATCAGGCCTTTGCAACTGATCCAGAACTCGGCGGCTCGACTTGTCTTCAATGTTCCTAAGTTCAGCCATGTTACTCCTCTGCTGCGCTCTCTTCACTGGCTTCCTGTAGCTGCCCGCATCAGATATAAAACCCTGATGCTGGCCTACAAGGCTAAGAATGGACCAGCACCTCCATACATGGTGGCAATGGTCAAATCCCGATCTGTACCCAGAGCTCTTCGAGCTTCAAGCACAGCTCGGCTTGACCCAACATCTCTCAGGTTACTGTATGTATGGTGTTAATCAGGGAGTGAGGGTATTACTGTGTTTATGGTGTTAATCAGGGAGTGAGGGTATTACTGTGTTTATGGTGTTAATCAGGGAGTGAGGGTATTACTGTGTTTATGGTGTTAATCAGGGAGTGAGGGTATTACTGTGTTTATGGTGTTAACCGGGGAGTGAGGGTATTACTGTGTTTATGGTGTTTATGGGGGAGTGGGGGTATTACTGTGTTTATGGTGTTAATCAGGGAGTGGGGTTATTACTGTGTTTATGGTGTTAGTCAGGGAGTGGGGGTATTACTGTGTTTATGGTGTTAGTCAGGGAGTGGGGGTATTACTGTGTTTATGGTGTTAGTCAGGGAGTGGGGGTATTACTGTGTTTATGGTGTTAGTCAGG
>JAGXOD010000458.1:0-15679 GCA_020368025.1 Brachyhypopomus occidentalis
GAGGACATCCCTAGAAGAAAAAACACACACAAAGAGAGGAAAGCAGACCTGAACCAGCAAGGGGAACACAGTAGAAACAACGGTGAAACAGAGTACAAACAGTAGAAACAATGACCCTCAACCAAAGAAATAAATAACTAGGAACAGCTAAAACTAATGACAGACGGTGTGGATAGGCAAATGGGGCATGGGGAAACCAAAGCAACAACGAATTAAAACGAAAGGGGCAGGGCAAACAGGAAAAGAACGTCTGAGTGACGGATGGGGTGGAGCTAAACATGATACAGTCCAAGGTCTGACAGCCAATATATAAAACAGGTCGAGATATGATAGACAACAAAACACGACTTCAGCACAAATGAAACATAGGCTAACAACGGCTAGAAAGGCTGACAATAACACATACAAACACAGGCTAAGATTAACACAAGAGCTCACGAGAACAACAGGGCTGTCACATCTAACTCCGCCCACACCTGTCAGTCTTGTTTGTGTCTCCAGTTTAGCCCCTCCTGTCTGTCATGTCTGTTTTGCTTTCCATGTGCCTTGTTCTGTCTGTCACGCCTCCTTGTTTATAGTCCCGCCTTACTAGACATGTTTGAGCTGTTCCTTGTTCTGCTTTGGTGATGAGTTGGTGTATTTATACCTAGTTTTGTTCTCAGGATGATGGAGAGACATGCTAAACTGAATTTGGGAACTTGGAACAGAACTAAAACACCCAGGCTAAACAAACAAATAATAGCTTGGGTACATGCACAGGGAACTAAATGGACAGATAATGAAGGTAGGGCTGAGATTCTACACCAAAGGGATAGAAATAGACCAACTAAACAGACTAGACATAAAACAAGACTACACCAGATACATAGAAAGGTTAACTAACCACCATGCATACAGAAACCAACAGAGATCCAAGTATGAACCAAACTGCTTCAAGTAGTCACAATATAGCCACAACGTAGAACTAAAGATTCATCATTGACCCACAAAGACTCACCACAAGAGGTATAAATACACCAACTCATCACCAAAGCAGAACAAGGAACAGCTCAAACACATCTAGGAAGGCGGGACTATAAACAAGGTGGTGTGATAGACAGAACAAGGCACATGGAAAGCAACACAGACATGACAGACAGGAGGCGCTAAACTGGAGACAAACACGACTGACAAGTTGTGGGTGGAGTTAGACGTGACAGGAAGACAATGACAAGTGACACTGAACTGAAAACATAGGGTATATATACATAGGCAAACAAGGAAACTAAACTAGACACAGATGAAACCAATAATGACAGGACCAGAAGACACAGATAAGGGTGAGGTGGGTGTGAACCAAGGAGCAGCAGGAGACCCAGAGAAGGGCGGGAGGGGCGGGGACCAGGGAGGGGCGGGACTATGAGGCGGGTCCAGAGGGTCTGAAGGCAGCATCCAGCCTGTCTGGGGGGGGTGATGTCAGGACTGACAGGGGCTGTGTGGTGACTTCCTCTTCAGGAACAGGAGATACGGCGACATCCTCACTGGAGATGCCCTGTAGGGCGACTTCATCACCGTGAACATTGACTGGGGGGCGTGGCCTCAACTACAGGAGAGACAGGAGCAAACTGTGTGGCTGGTGGGACAGCCACCTCCACAGGAGTATGGGAGACCATGGAAGAACATACAGAAACAGTACCCTATCTGCGCTTCCCACCATGCCTGTCCAAGGTCAGACAGCCAATACATAAAACAGGTCGAGACACGATAAACACAACAATACACGACAGAGGCTAAGACAAATCAAACGTAGGCTATAAACAATGGCTACAAACACAGGCTAAGATCAACACAAGAGCTCATGAAAACACCGACAGGGCTGTAAGACAATGACCAGTGACAGAGCTGAAAACAGAGGGAATATATACACATGGAAACAAGTAAACTAAACTGGACACAGGTGAAACCAATAATGACACATGGAGAAGAAACTAAAAAGCGTGACAAAAAAAACCCAAAACAACAAAGCATGTGGAGAACAAAAACAAACACATGATTGACAGACGGGGAGGAGTCATACGTGAATTAATACGTTTCAAAGCTTAAATAATTTTTAAACAATACAGATAGATGACTTGTAGAATATGAAGAGTGAATGATAATGATGTAACAAAAAATTTAACAGTAAATATTATAATAAAATTAATTATGATAACAATAATAATGAAAGTAGTAATAATAATGTCAATGTCTTGGCCGTTTCTTCCTAGGCTCTTTAGGCACAGGTTCTCCACTGATGTCCACTTCAATACGGGGGGCAAAGCTTCTCAGAGTAGGTCTGCAGAAGGTCTCGGTAACACAGACCCGTCCGTCAGGCTGCACTTCCTCACGCAGAGTGGGACAGCAGAGCGCCTCCCACAGGCGCTGCTTGATCTTACAGCCCAGCTCCAAGCTGTAGGGCCGGGGCTGTCCGGAGGGACCCCTGATCATCGGGTCCACCACACAGTGGTAAGTGTACTGCTGCACACTGTGGCCATGGATAATCAGGGGGGGCTCGTCCCTGCTCTGCTGTCCCGTGATGGAGCTCATGTCTGGCTTTGAGGCAGCAGCGGTGGTGTGTGGACGGAGGTCTGGAAGAACAGCGGCGTTGGTAATGTACCGCTCCTCCAGAAACTCTGCGTGCTTCCTCAGACTCTCCTGCAGCTCAGCCTCCCTCTTCCTAATCTCTGTGGTCTAAATCAAGAAGCACAACAAGAAAGTTCAGTGTTCACTGATCATTCTCTAAATGGCAGGCATATTTCTAACCTGCTAGTACAGTTCAGGCTTTATGACCATTACATTGTATCTGCAGAAAATTGTTCTCTTAGATCTGAATTTACCTCAGCTTTAAAGGGGGAGTCTGATAAACGAGGGAAGAAAATGTCTTCAGGGTTCCTGGATTCTTCAGTCCTGTTAGTATGTGTGGAACCGCAATAGTCTCCTCCCTCCAGCTTCTGAGCATCACTCTGCATCCAACAATACAGGTAAAATACGCTTTGAGCTTTAAACTATTAAATAATGCAAAGCTATTTTCAGCAAAAGTTAAAAGTATTTGTCAGCTACAAGCAAAAATTAAGTTTAGCATGTTTAGCTCATTAGTGAAGTCCTTCATGAGTTGATCCAGGTGACATAGAAAAAGAACTTAAAGCCCATATTTGTTGGACTGTATTATTCATTTCCTGTTGAACATTGTAGTGCTGTACATGTTCATGCTGCCGGCACAATCATATACAAGATATATTCAAAATTATATGTATTATTTAACACTACTTAAACACAATATTTTAGCAGACAAAGTTTCCACAAACAGGACATTTCATACAGAGATCCTTCATCAGCTGTGCAAGCAAAGTGATTCTGAATTAGTAGGAGCAGGAACCAGTTTAAATAGGGGAAATGTAGATGTATAGTCATAATTCATTCCATGGGATTATAAAGGTCCAAGACTATATAAATCAATTATTCTAAATAGTAAAAGCTAAAGCACCTGTATTGGGAACACTGTGGCTTCAGACTTGGACCCTTCATTCGTAGATGATGAAGCTCCCTCCACCAAATAGTCCCTCAGTCGTTTTGAAGGTACCGTGTTCTTTCGGAAGCCATATGGACCAGTAGTAGTACGCTTCCTAGCGTTCTGAAACAACACATTAAATATCACATTTTTATCTATTTTAATTTGCCACAAACCTATGAACATTTCTTACACTTCTTATGCTGTCACATTTAACAATGTAAATTGAAGTCATTACCATTTCTGTAGACAGTTTTAAAGGAATTTTTGTGTAGAAAGGTTTTGAATCCACGTGTTATCTTACTCAAAATTGAGACTGATCTTTAGTTTACACTTGGTTACCATGACCAATGTTCCATTGATTGCTGGTAAAAATTCTAGAACAGATCTGAACCAATCATCAGGCCACACAGAATGTTAAGACAAAATTCCAAATGTACATGGCTACAGTATCCATAGGAAATTCATAAACATTGGTAAATGGAATATGAGAGATGATTTAAATCTATACAGAACAACAGTATCCATTGGACTTGGTTAAGCATAGAAATACCAACAGAGCTGTTAAGTTCACCTTTAAGGTGCACTTGGGTATAGTGTAGGGAGAGTAACAACCACACTACACTGAGTATGAGGTTGTGCTGTGCCAGGCTGTTGAGTTTTGGTTCTTCCTTTAATGAGAAGCTAAAATGTCAGGATTTATGCAGGTAACATAAGTGCCAAAGCCTCACTTGCGTTTAGAACATATGTAGGCTCTCTCAGCATGTGGCTGGGAGTACACACTGTCATGGTCACACTCTGGATCTGGTTATTTCAAAAGATCTCAACATATCAGCCTCTGTTAAGGATGTAGCTTCATCAGATCATTACTGTGTGTTCTTGATTCGGGCCTCAAGACAAAAGAAATCACAGCATGTCAATTCTTAGAAGAGGTTTAACAATGACAGAACAGCTACACTTTTCCCAAGCAAAATGAGCATGACACCATACTTATCATCTGGATCTGTTGATGATTTCCTGAATAATTTCAACTCAAACATTGTTATTGTAATGGATGGCATTACCCATAACAATAACAATGAGTAGTTTTAGCTTTAAGTGGAGCAAACAGAGAGCACCATGGAGAAATGTCACCCATGGCAGTCAAACCCAAAAGAGAGAATGCAGGAAGGCTGAACGCAGATGGTGTAAAACAAAATGTCTGATTCACAAAAAATATATAAAGACATGCTGCATGCTTACAATATAATCAAATGTAAAAAGACAAGACAAACCTCCAACATTATCAACAATAACTTTAACAATAGCAAATTACTCTTCTCAGTGGTTGACAAATTAATAGCATCTTTTTTTAATAACAAAATTCTTAAAATCAAACTAGATATTAGTCTGTCTCTGACAAATCAGCCTGTTACTTGTCCTTCAGCATGTAAAGCCACAAGTGGCTGTCTAGACAAATTTCAGTTAAGATTTTGACCTACTCACAGCACTGAGACTGCTCTAATTAAAGTAATCATTGACATTCGTTTTTAAATGCCGATTCAGAGAAGCTGTACTGCTGTTTGACCTTAGTGCAGCCTTTGATACTGTAGACCAGGGGAACTCAACTAGAAACTGAAAAGGTCCACTCACCAAATTTCCAATGTTTCCAGGGTCCGAGACAGTCGCAGTGTAACAGTTGCAGTGTATCCAAAATTCGAACTCCAAACGAAAACGATAATAAATCCACAGGGAACATTTGAACTATGCACAAAGGATAGGTTCTGTCCAAGTCAGCGTGAAAAGTTACACTTCTTCTGTGCCACCAGTTCTTTAAACTTTGGCACAAATGGTGTGAGTGCCAGGCGTAGACACTGGTGCAAATGTTCATTGGTGAGTTTGCCCCTGTATTTGTTCTTCACCATTGTCATTGGTGAGAAGGCAGACTCGCAGGAGTAAGTGGAAGGAAACAGTTAGAATCTGCTGGGCCATTTTCTGCAGATCACCTGCAGGTGCCATCTTTGTCCAGAAGGTGGCAGGGTCACAGACAGATTCCTGCAGGGCAAGGTTTTCTTGAAGCTCAATCAGCTCTGTATGTAGAGAAGCAACACTAGCCCATGGGCAGACCTTCAGGGCTTCATTTGAGAATTCTGTCACATTTTTTTTTTTACCAAGAATGGGTTTTCGATTCTACATAATTGTAGTGGTGTGGCTCTGAAGCTTGGCTTTTCAGGTTTGGGAAGTGAAGCAGGCCCCCCTCCTGTAGGTCACTTTTGAAGATTTCCAGCTTCCTTTGAAAAGCACGGATAGCTGACATCAGGTTGCACACTGTTTTTTTTTGCCCTGGAGCTTCAAATTCAAATCATGGAGGTGGGAAGTGATGTCTGTCAGAAATGCAGCAATTTCCATATTTTCATTGTTTTGGAGAAATTCCACAAATGGTTTTGCCTTGGGACTGGTCTGATTCAGTAGAAATGTTTCTAACTCCTTCCGCAGGGCCCAAAAATGCTCCAACACCTTCCCCTTACTAAGCCATCTGACATTATTGTGGAGAAGTAAATCATTGAATTCTGCATCCACCTCTGTGAGGAATGAGCGTAGCAGGCGATGAAAAAAAAGTGAATGAGCTTCATCACTGTTGACATAATTTCTGAAAACTCCTTTCCCAGGCTGGCACACAAAACCGCAGTTTTCATTTGGTGCATTAAATCATCGGCAAGCATTTCGGTTCGTCTCGCTGCAATGGAATCAGAGAGGGATATTTGGCTTTTTTGAGTGATGTCATCTTTAAACTGGGTTCCCTCATACAGAGCGATCGTTATCTCCTTCATACATTCTTTCACAACTTCGGCGTCACTGAATGGTTTTTTGTGCTTGCCTAAGACCCATGCCACTCGCAGTGATGCTTCAGTCGTGCGCTCTTGCTGGGTTGCTGATCACTATCACAGTTCGTGATGCTTGATATGATTCTTGCATTTGATTTATTTTTCTGGTTCTCACCTCGGTGTTTTGGGGATAGCTCTGGTCCAAGTGCCCATGCTTTGTTTCATAGTGCCGCTTCAATATGCTATGGGGGAATATTTCATGTCATGTTTCATAAAAAAACACATTACTTCTGTTTCTGTTTAGAAAAGGTTGTGGATTTAGGCCCTGGTTGCCCACTAGATGTCACTGCGAGACCTGTGGGCTTAAGTGCAGGACAGGGAATTGTGCACAGGTGTTAATAGTGCAGTGATTGGGAGAGAGGGGCTCTGTTCGAAATAGCCTACTGCATACGGCTTACTACATACTGCACTCAGTATATACTGGATACTGCATACTGGTCCTCGTAGTAGTATCCAGTACAGTTTCCAATTTGTGACAAAAGCAAAGCATACTACGGGGTCACGTGAACGTATAGCCACCAGAGATTAGCGTTGTCTCAAAATGTCTGACCATTTATTGTAAAATAAAATGTAAAATAAATAAAATGTAAAATGATTACAGATATGAATACAGATTATTATTTTGAAACATGACATAATATTATAACACTATGAAAACAAGCATGAACAGACAGGCTCTCCCCAAAGATGGGCTCAGAAAAATGTCTGAGGCTCATATCAACATCACAGGCAATGATGTGTCAACAGCAGCAAGCTTTGACAGCATCACTGCAGTAACATGGAGTCTCAACACAAAAACCGATTCGTAATGAAGCGTCGCTCTGTGAGGAACCCAGTTGGGCATCACTCAAGCCAATCTCCCTCTCTGTTCCGTGCAGCAAGGCGACGATTAATGCCAAATGAAAAACTGGAGACTGTGTGAGAGGAAGTTTTCAAGGTATGTCAGCGTGATGGCTCATTCGCTTTTTCGCCTGCGTCAATCAGGCTGTGAAAACAGGCTGCTCAAACAATGTAATTACTGCATTGACATCACTCAACATTTGGTAGCTCCAGGCAAACAGTGTGTCTTTCAAGCTGGGCAGTGATCTGGCTCAGAGGCTACACTGACAGATCGAAAACCCGATGTGCGTGTTGAAATTGTCTTCCCTGCCACCTCTGGTTTCGTGGCTGGTGATCTGTGGAAATTCACCAATGACTTTTAAATTTTAAAAACACCCCCGGGTTTTTTTTTTCCCGGTTCCCCCGGGGCCCAAAAAGGGGGGGAAAGGGAAAAAGGGGGGCCCCCCCTTTTTAAAAAAATTTTTTTTTGGGGGGTTTTAAAAAAAAACCTTTCCCCCAAATTTTTTAAAGGCCCCGGGTGGAAAAAAAAAAAACCCCCCCACTCCCCCCTTTTTTTTTAAAAGAAAAGGGAAAAACCCCTTTTTTTTAAAAAAAAAAAATTTAAAAAAAAAAAAGGGGGAAAAAAAAATTTTTAAAATTTTTTTTTCCCCCCCAAAAAAAGGTTTTAATTTTTAAAAATTTTTTTTAAAAAAATTTTAAAAAAAAACCGACGGGTTTTTTTGGTTTGGGGGAAAAATTTTGGGAAAACCCCCCCTTTTTTCCCCAAAAATTTTTCAGCCCCAAAAAAATTTTTCCCAAAAAAAAAAGGGGGGGGTTTGCCTTTTAGGAAAAAGGGGGGGTTTTTTTTTTCCCCCCTTTTTTAAAAAACCTTTTTTCCCAAAAAAAAAAAAAGGGGGGGGAAAAATTTTTTGGTAAGGGGGAATTTTCCCTTTTCCCCCAAAAATTTTTTGAAAACCCCCCCCTTTTTTTTTTTTTTTTCCCCCAAATTTTGGCCCCCAAAAATTTTTTTTGGGGGGCCCCCGGGGAAAAAAAAAAAGGGGGGTTTGGGTTTAAAAAACCCCCCCCCTTTTTTTTTCCGGGGTTTAAATTTTTTTCCCCCCCCCCCAAAAAATTTTTTTAAAACCCCCTTTTTTTTTTAAATTTAAAAAACCGGGAAATTTTTTTGGGGGGGCCCCATCAAGGGGGGCCAAAAATTTTCCCCCATTTAAAAAAAAAATTTTTTTGGGGGGGTTTTTTTTTTAATTTTTCCCTTTCTTTTTTGGGGGGGGGGGGGGGCCCCCCCCCCTTTTTTTTCAACCTTTTTTCCCCTTTCCCGGGTTTTTTTCCCCCAAAGGGGGGAAAAAAAAATTTTTTTAAAACCCCCCCAAAAAAAAAAATTTCGGGAAAATTTTTTCCGGGGGAAAAAAAACGTGGTTAAAAAAACCCCCCCCTTTTTTTTTTGGGGGGGGACCTTTTAAAAAATTTTAAAATTTTTAAATTTGGGGCCCAAAAAAAAAAAAGGGGGGTTTTGGGGGGGAAAAAAAAAAAAAGGGGAACCCCGGGGTTGGGTTTTTTTTAAAATTTTAACATTTTAAAAAAATTTTGGGGGGCCCCCCCAAAAAAAATTTTTTTAAAATTGATTAGTAAAATTGCTGGGTATCTCAGGCAAAATTGGTTTCCCAAATTTTTCCCCCATGTTGTTCAAAATTGTTAAATTCTACTGCCATTAATTTTTTAAAACTTTTTTTGGGTTTTAAATTCTTTTAATTTTGGGTGTATTTAATAAATAGTTTTCCATGTGGAATTGCCCATTAAAATTCAAAGGTTTGAAATTACCGAATATGTTTTGGGTTTAAAATTTCCAATGATCAGCAATCACCAAATTCACCCTGAACATTAAAGGTTTTTTTACAGTGCTGTGCTAACTATTTTAAAAAATTTTTGCCCGGCCTGGCTTTTCAATTTACAATCCGCTGATCATTCCCTAAACCGATCCTATGGGAAACTCCTTTTAATTGCCTGGTACAATACCTTGTCATTAAAATTGATTCTTTTGGATTGGACTGTGACGCTGAAACCCACAATTAAAGAAAGTTTTGCACTTTTAAATTTAATTTCCCTATTCATTGGCAATCCCCTTGGTGCCCTTTTAAACCCCTTAGGGCCCAAAAATTGGGTTTTAGGAGGCTGATTAATTTGATTAGTGGGCTGTGGAATTTGGGTTTTAAATTAGTCTCTTCGGTGGAGGGTTCCTCGGCCAACATTAAAATTTTACTTCCCTGGGTTTTATCCGGTGGCCCTATGTTTTCAGTTCAGTGTCACTTGTCATTGTCTTCCTGTCACGTCTAACTCCACCCACAACTTGTCAGTCGTGTCTCCAGTTTAGCGCCTCCTGTCTGTCATGTCTGTGTTGCTTTCCATGTGCCTTGTTCTGTCTATCACACCACCTTGTTTATAGTCCCGCCTTCCTAGATGTGTTTGAGCTGTTCCTTGTTCTGCTTTGGTGATGAGTTGGTGTATTTATACCTCTTGTGGTGAGTCTTTGTGGGTCAATGATGAATCTTTAGTTCTACGTTGTGGCTATATTGTGACTACTTGAAGCAGTTTGGTTCATACTTGGATCTCTGTTGGTTTCTGTATGCATGGTGGTTAGTTAACCTTTCTATGTATCTGGTGTAGTCTTGTTTTATGTCTAGTCTGTTTAGTTGGTCTATTTCTATCCCTTTGGTGTAGAATCTCAGCCCTACCTTCATTATCTGTCCATTTAGTTCCCTGTGCATGTACCCAAGCTATTATTTGTTTGTTTAGCCTGGGTGTTTTAGTTCTGTTCCAAGTTCCCAAATTCAGTTTAGCATGTCTCTCCATCATCCTGAGAACAAAACTAGGTATAAATACACCAACTCATCACCAAAGCAGAACAAGGAACAGCTCAAACATGTCTAGTAAGGCGGGACTATAAACAAGGAGGCGTGACAGACAGAACAAGGCACATGGAAAGCAAAACAGACATGACAGACAGGAGGGGCTAAACTGGAGACACAAACAAGACTGACAGGTGTGGGCGGAGTTAGATGTGACAGCCCTGTTGTTCTCGTGAGCTCTTGTGTTAATCTTAGCCTGTGTTTGTATGTGTTATTGTCAGCCTTTCTAGCCGTTGTTAGCCTATGTTTCATTTGTGCTGAAGTCGTGTTTTGTTGTCTATCATATCTCGACCTGTTTTATATATTGGCTGTCAGACCTTGGACTGTATCATGTTTAGCTCCACCCCATCCGTCACTCAGACGTTCTTTTCCTGTTTGCCCTGCCCCTTTCGTTTTAATTCGTTGTTGCTTTGGTTTCCCCATGCCCCATTTGCCTATCCACACCGTCTGTCATTAGTTTTAGCTGTTCCTAGTTATTTATTTCTTTGGTTGAGGGTCATTGTTTCTACTGTTTGTACTCTGTTTCACCGTTGTTTCTACTGTGTTCCCCTTGCTGGTTCAGGTCTGCTTTCCTCTCTTTGTGTGTGTTTTTCTTCTAGGGATGTCCTCTTGTATCTCTTTTATCTATTGAGTTATGTGTATAATCCATTGGTTGTAATGTGTTGATGATGCTCTGTGCCTTCTTTACATATCGTTGTGTCTGACTCTTCTGTTTCCTCTTGTGCTTCCCCTGCCATATTAAATCGAGTTTCCTCGTTTATGCATTTGTGTTTGTTGTCCGCGTTCATAGGTGTTTATTTGTCTGTCTAGTCCTTGACGTTAAGCCTCATAATCGTGTTTGTCATGTAGGTTTAGTCAATGTCGTCCAGTCCACAAGTCCTAGTTGGTCTAAATGACTAATGACTCAAAAGATGTCAATAGAATGACATTTTTGAAACAGATTTCTCTATAATATAATCTATACGTGTGTGTGTGTCTGTGTGGTTAATTTTCAAATTTGTCATTTTAAATAAATTGTTAAAATCCACATTTTTATGATTGTATTGGTGATTTACATTGTGCTCTACAAGCTCTCTATGGGGTATTCATGACCTTCACTCCAATTTTGTTTTCCTCTACATATATACACTACCAGTAAAAAGTTTGGACACATCTGACTAAATGCATGTTCTTAATAGTTAATAAAGGCATTTTATTCTAAAACATTATACCTAAATTTGTTTAAAAGACAAATATAATTTGGCAAAGGTCTTAAATATGAACACACACACACAATTTTAAATACTGTAACGGCGAGTGGGTCAGGGAGCGATAAGGCGGACACAAACGCTGATAAGAGCGAGATTTAATAAAGGGCGTTTCATACTCTGAGTCATAAAGGCAGGTCTTGGTCAAATCTGAAAGTGAGTCCTAGACATTAACATAACCAACACGTAAAGACATACTGAAACACAAAAGCACAACCTGTAACAAGACACAGAATATGACGCGAACACACTAACAAATGTGAAATGTAAAAGCATCAAAAGTGCTGTTTCATGAAGCTGGCTATTAGAACACCAAGAGCATACAAAGATATCATCAAAATATAGGAAAGAACCTAATATTTGTTTATTAGAGGGTAATAACATGTTTTCTTTCATTGGTTTGACATCGTCCCTGTTTTTTAATGTAAAAAAATAATAAAAATAAACAGAGTATGTGTGTACAAACATTGACTGGTAGTGTATGTATAAATGTACGCCTATGCATGAATGTTTGTAGAAGTAGTCATTGTTGCAGTGACATACACATGTACACAGGGTTTCCAGAAAACTGGACTTTTCAGACACAGATACAACAAAATACATCTATAGTTGCTGGAGGCGAAACAAGTTTCAGCTGCTGTATATAATATTAGTAATAATGACAATAAATTCTAGGAGACCAGAAAATGTATTTGCTTGAATAATATGTGCAAACACTAGGAAGGTAATATGATAATATTCTTTGGTGGTGGGTAGGGGCATTCCCCGGGATTTTGGTCCCCATGAAATCCTGCTGAAAATGTAGCATTGTGGATATTGTGGAATTCTCAATTTGATGCAAGACGTTTTGTAGCAGGGAATGAAAAACTAATTACAGTGTTTGAATACTTTTTATTGTATTTTTAAAATAATACTTCTAAAGAAATTTCTACTGCGTCGATGCAATTACGCTAAACGCCATTTCATTGGCGAACACTGAGAACACACCTCCTCCTTCAGGTGGGATCGGGGCTTTGATAAGAGGATGGGGGGCAGGGCTTCTTAGCTTAAGGCTGCTTCTGCCTGTCCTGTCACAGGGCAGACAGGGACAACTCATTTAGTGTGAAAAGCTTCTGAAAACTACCTACATTGATTCAATGGCAGCTAAAGAAACATAATTTTGTATTGAGGTTGTAGATCTTTGGATATAATTATTCCATTATATTTCATTATTCTTCATTATTTAATTTCATTATTTAAATTTTTTATTTCTGTGTAAAGCACTTTTAAATGGAATAGATTTTATTTCAACTTTAGGGAGGAGAGTACTCACACCACCCACCTCTCACATTATATGCATAGTATTAGTAGGAATGAGCTTCGGTAGCAGGTTTGGTCGGTGCGGAGATGAGCACAAGGCACTGCCCTTTGCCTTCTGCAAGGTTGCTCTCCTGGCCAGCAGTGGCTCGTGAAGGATGAGATCATGCCAATGGGGAGAAGCCTCAGGCTGGCCCACATGGCCACTGATGATGGGTTAGAACCCCTAACTGCATCACACTGTGTTTTACAATGGCGCTACCAATATGGAGTATGAGCTGTATGGTCCCTACACTGTAACGCCGTGCATTTAGAGAGCGGACACAAGTGCTGAGGAGAGCGAGATTTATTGTAAAACACTCCAGAACACGAGACATAACCTACACGTAAAGACATATTTAAACAGGGAGACACTAGCAAACTGAACACAAAGGAGAACTTGAAACATACACGGGGCTGAAGACTAAACACGATGAAAGACTAAACGCGAAGACAGAAACACTACAGAGGCTTTTAGACAAAGTATAAAGACAGAGAGACGACAGAGGCTGTAGACAAAATAACCAGCAACGGAATAAACCAGACAGGGGATATAAATAGAACAGAATTAACATGAGACACCTGAAATAGTTAACGAGGGGCAGGGAATACAAAACACGAGGCGGGGCTAAGAACACACATGGCTACATAAACAACACAGGCACGAAATGACAGGAGGCAGACCGTGACATACACAATCTGTATGTATTTGGTGTGAATTTATCTGCTGATTCTCAAAGTCTGTAAAAGCTGACGTGTCATTATGAGAATATATATATATATATATATATATATATATATATATATATATATATATATATATATATATATTCTCATAATGACACGTCAGCTTTTACAGACTTTGAGAATCAGCAGATAAAGAGATGAAGAATTCCAATGATTGTCTTCTCAGCATTCCCCACCAACTCTCTATTTGCTGGTTGACTGTGCTCGCCCCATCCAGTTAGCTGTGTATGGAATGTCCATCACCTGGAGAAATCTTTGAAAATCCGTGATGTGTACATTTCCTGTACCACGACCTCCTCTAGCTATTCTAAGGCAACCTATAAGGTTCTCTATAGCTTCCATGTAGCTTCCCACAATTTTTGGATTGCTGCTTGTAGTGAATGCATTCAATCAAATGATATTTCTACAAAATCCATCAACACACCCGTTGATACATTAGGGCTTTAGTTTATAATAGGAATCAAAATGCCAAATGTAATTTGGTCCTCTTGCAGAGTTACGATGGAGTCTGTGGGCTTTCCGAGCCAAACATCTTCATTCTTCACATGCAAACCATTTTCTTGACATCTGGCATGTATCCACCTGTAACCATGGAGTTTACCTGAGCTTTTCAATTGTTGTTGAATGAAGATAATGCTGTTTGTGTTGCTATAGTACTTTTGATGAAAATGCATTTTAAATGTCTCACAGTGATTGTTTCCACGGTGAATAAATGTATTTAAATGTAATAAATGTCTTGGTATTTGAGACCTCAATAAAGTGTAAGTGCCCACTCGAGTGCAAGTTCATGCTCATCTGATTGTATTTGGTGCTCATCTGATAGTATCTGGTGCTCATTTGAATTTTACCTAAAAAATAAACCCACAAAATACCTTTTTCCCACCAAAAATCCCTACCATGCCCCTTCAGGGTGTCCGTAGAAATAACATTTTTACTAATGAAATTACTTAAAAGAATTACATTTATGATTTATCAATAATTACATTTGTCCTAATGGAAAATTCATTTTCATGTGTATAAATTGAATTCCTGATATCAAGAAAATGGTTATAAAAGGCTAAAACGGCTTGCCATAGTTTTATAAGATTATTCAGTCCTGTGCTTCCATCTAGCGGCGAATGTTGATAGCGGTTCGCGCTTAAGTAATTGACTCATGATATGTTAAGCTTGGGACGTTATTCTACGGGGGAAACAGAGCACAGTGTTGTTTTCCTTACTCAAGGTAGCATTTGAAGGCATCGTTGGTATGTTTATGATTCATGAGTTGCTTACGAATGGTTCCAATTCAGTTAGATTATAACTTTTAAATATAACTTTGTATATTTAGTACAAGACTACATATACAGTTATGCTCAAAAGTTTACATACCCTGGGAGAATTTTTGCTTTCTTGGCTTTTTTCAGAGATTATGAATGATAACACAGAAACATGTGTTTTCCTGCTGGTGCAGTAGATGGAGGAAGAAGAATATGAATGGGCACACAGTGTTGATTTCTCCACAGATGGTGATTTTGTCCAGGTGTCCTTACTGTTAACACATGATAGTGATGGCACTAAAAATCCTGATGACTGATTCTTGATGGAGATCAGTCCCCTGATTGATCTTATACTCTGCAATGCACCACAACTTAATGTAACTATCAGAATAAAACACTACTTTGAATTTCACAAGTGTTTAATCCACTATCACAGGCCATGTTTACGAGCGAGAGAGTAATTTCCCTGCGTAGTTCAATGCCACTAATTACTACTAGAGGGGATACAGGTTAAGGAATGTTCCTGTCTTAAAAAACTGAACAGATACCTTGCACGTTCGCCGGGCGCGGTGGCGCGCGCCTGTAATCCACGTAACTGGGAGGCTGAGGCTGGAGGAGCGCGTGAGCTCGGGGGTTCTGGGCTGCAGCGCGCTGTGTTGATCGGGTGTCCGCACTAAGCTCGGCGTCGATATGGTGTTCCTGTGGGAGCTCGGGGCCACCAGGTCACCTAAGGAGGGGTGAACCGGCCCAGGTCGGAAACGGAGCAGGTCAAAGCCCCCGTGCCGATCAGTAGTGGGAGCGCACCTGAGAACAGACGTTGTAGCGCAGCCCAAGCGATACAGTGTGACCAGCCTTTTACACCGCTGTTATTGCAGGTTGAACCTGCATGACTGCTTTTATGTGTAAAAATGGTTTTGTTCAGTTTTTTCAGTTTACTTGTACATGTTTGAAAATTTAAAAACAT
>JAGXOD010000459.1:0-16000 GCA_020368025.1 Brachyhypopomus occidentalis
CCTCTGTCTCCTCAATCACACTCAGGCCAATCTCTTTGATACGGACACCAAATCACTGTTGACAATTCTTTTATTTCTCGCAAAAAAATGCATCTTACTGAGGTGGTCAACGCCCCAGGTCCCTACAGTTGGCATGTGGATAACACAGATTTCTGCTTTTATCCCTCTTGAGAGATTGACTCATGATCTTCATCATAATTCGGACAAATTCTGGAGGATCTGGGAACCATTGCATTCCTATCTACAGAAACTATGACTTCCAACTCGTCTCTGGAAGAGGAGGCCTAACTGCCTTTTTTTTTTTTTTTATATATATATATATATATATACCTGTTTCTTGTCAGATTGTTGATTGTCTAACTATTTTACTTTGTGTATATACATGGATATGTATATTGCAGCGCTATGTTAATTTGGGGTGGGTTTTTACTTTGTTTTTTTTTTGTTTTTTTTCTCCTTAGTTTGGTTAGTATTTGTACTCACAAGACTGAAAAACCAATAAAGAAAATATAATAAAAAAAAAAAAGTATTCAGTAACGATTACAATATACAACAGGGTAGTAGTAACTCCACAACAATCTTCTTCAGTCTATCTACAATACTACTGTGGGTTACTAAAATAGATAATCATTAAAAATAGCTGATATGAGAAAACATAAACACACATCTTACCTGTATTTGCCGGTCGGCCATTTTCCAAACAGGGTGAGATTGGCGCGCTTTCACTGACGTAGCAGGGTGTGTCGCAGGGTGTGTAGAATGGGATGGTTGGGCGGGGCTTAATAGACAATTAAAACATAAATATTCTGTTTACAAACCTGCTTTTTTAACTCTCAATATTAACGACAGTTTTCTCAATTACAAAACGTCATTTATTGGTTATGGATTCTGTTTTTTGATTCTCAAAACTTTAGGACCTATTTTGACGCCATACATTCAGTGTAAACTACTTCACATAAGCTTTGTTGCTTTGGTTGTCCAAACAAATATTGCTAGGTGCTGCACAAGAAATGCGCATCATCGCACCGATGTTACCTCTTCTGTCCGAAAAGGGTCTATGTTTTTTCGTTCCCGGTTATCTCTTCAACAGCACTTAAGAGTTCATCTACAGGTAAGCTATTGTATTTCCTTTGTATAAAATATAGAAAATATATTTTGTAATTTAAGGGTCACTAAGAAATTATTTGACTATTAATACTAGTGAACAGCAGCTATAATAACAGTATGGCTACAAATAACAATATAAAATTTAGATTTTCTCAGGGACTGAGACTGAGACGGATCTTATTGAGGATGGAGTTGCAGGCAGTAGCAGAACTCTCACCAAGATGACATCCACACTGAGAAAAGTAAGAATTTTTACAGTCCTGTAGTGTTTAAACTCACTTCAAATGATTTTCCAATTAAAGTTTAATTAAGTAGTAATAATAACAATGTTCTTACCATGGCAACATGTCTGTGCTCAAGGTGTGCATCTCAGGGATGACAAAACTTCGCCAGCGTGGAAGACTGCGTGTTGGTGGCCCACACCATTTTGTGATGATAGATGAAAGTAAATTCTCAAACAAAAAAAAGGTTTGTAACCTTAAATATTTCTGTGTGTAATGTTTGATCATCGTGGTCTTATTGATTTCATTATTTTTATTAATTTTATTGATTTCCTAAATAAAATTAACACATTCTCTACAAAGAATGTAGTTACACCCACCTTGTGTGTCCACCTCCTTGTTTCTACACTCATTAGCTCTGCTTATTGTATAGGTGTACTTTTTAGACAATTACAGACTGTACATCTGATTTTCTGTATTACATTTACATTACATTTACATTACATTTACGGCATTTAGCAGACGCCCTTATCCAGAGCGACTTACAAAAAGTGCTTCATTGTTTTACTCAGAACAAAGTCTCTAGCTAGTTAGTTTAGGCTAAAATCAGGAAGAAACTTTAAGCAAAGATATTATTAGATACAGTCAGTATGGACGCCTAGATATACTCAAATATATACTGAAAAAACCCTACTTAAAAGATAAAAGCAAGAAAAGTCATTACAGTCACAAATATTTAATAAATGCTAGTGTAGTAAAATTTAATTTAAGTGCTCTTGAAACAGATGTGTCTTCAGTCTTCGCTTAAAAACAGCAAGAGACTCTGCCATTCGGACACTCAGGGGAAGTTCGTTCCACCACTGAGGTGCCAGAACTGAAAAAAGTCTGGATGCATGTTTTCCGCGTGTTCTGAGAGATGGTGGGTCAAGCCGAGCTGTGCTTGAAGCTCGAAGAGCTCTGGGTACAGATCGATTTGACCATTGCCACCATGTATGGAGGTGCTGGTCCATTCTTAGCCTTGTAGGCCAGCATCAAGGTTTTATATCTGATGCGGGCAGCTACAGGAAGCCAGTGAAGAGAGCGCAGCAGAGGAGTAACATGGCTGAACTTAGGAACATTGAAGACAAGTCGAGCCGCCGAGTTCTGGATCAGTTGCAAGGGCCTGATGGTACGCATAGGAAGACCAGCCAGGAGTGAGTTGCAGTAGTCAAGTCTTGAAATGACAAGAGACTGAACAAGCACTTGAGTAGCCTCGCTAGACAGAAAAGGTCGAATTCTCCGAATGTTGTAAAGGAGAAATCTGCATGACCGAGTCAGGTTTGCAACATGGGTTGAGAACGATAACTGGTCATCCACAACTACACCAAGGCTTCGAGCTTCAGCAGATGTGGTGATCAGCGAGTTCTCAAAAGAGATGGAAAGATCCTGGCGAGGACTTGAAGTTCCAGGGATGAACAGTAATTCAGTCTTGCTGGGGTTCAGCTTCAAGTGATGAGCCGACATCCAAGATGAGATATCAGCAAGACAAGCCGAGATCCGAGATGAAACCTGTGTGTCAGAAGGTGGAATGGAAAGGACAAGTTGAGTGTCATCAGCATAACAGTGATAGGAAAATCCATGGGAGGATATTACATCACCAAGAGAATGAGTGTAAAGAGAGAAGAGCAGAGGACCGAGCACTGAGCCTTGTGGGACACCCGTGGTGAGCCTGGAAGGAGCAGATGTGGCCCCCTGCCAAGATACTTGGTAAGATCTCCCATCTAGATAAGACTTAAACCACTGCCAGACAGTGCCAGTGATTCCAAGTCTTCTGAGGACAGACAGGAGGATCTGGTGGTTAACGGTGTCGAAGGCTGCAGAGAGGTCAAGCAGAATTAGGACCCAAGACAGTTTGGCAGATCTAGCAGCATGCAGCTTCTCTGTAACTGCGATGAGAGCAGTTTCAGTAGAGTGCGCTGGTTTGAAGCCAGACTGGTTCGGGTCCTGTAGGTTGTTCAGAGAAAGAAATAGAGACAGTTGGTTATAAACAGAACGCTCCAAGACCTTAGATAGGAAAGAAAGAAGAGATACAGGTCTGTAATTGCTGATGTCAGAACAGTCCAGAGTAGGCTTCTTCAAGATGGGGATCACTCTTGCAGTCTTGAAGATAGCTGGTACATGGCCTGTTGACAAGGAGCTGTTGATGACATGAGTGATGAAAGGTAGAAGGTCAGGTGCTATTGTCTGAAATAGCGTGGATGGAATCGGGTCCAGTGGACAGGTAGTAGGATTGTTGGATGAGACCAACTGTATGATGTCATCTGTGGAAAGAGGAGAAAAGCAAGACAGGGAATGAGATGGAGGGTGGTGTTCAGTAGGAAGGATATTGGTAGAGAAAAGGATCTGCGAATCCTATCAACCTTCTCCTCAAAGAAGGTGACAAAATCCTCAGGGGAGAGAGTAGAGGGCGGTGGGGGAGTGGGAGGGTTTAAAAGAGAGGAGAAAATGTTGAAGAGCTTGCGTGGATCAGAGGCTGATGCTTCCAGCTTCTCCTTGAAGAAGGAAGATTTTGCCGCTGTTATTTCTGTTGAGAACCTTGAGAGAAGAGACTGGTAGGAGTGGAGATCTGAATCATCTTGAGATTTTCTCCACTTTCTTTCCGCCAGTCTCAGTACTCTTCTGTTGTCTCTGAGAACATCTGTCAGCCAAGGAGTTGACAGAGAGGATCTTGCCCTGGAAGAGAGAGGACAGAGATGGTCGACAGAAGAGGAGATGGATGAAAGGAATGTGTTTGTGGCAGTTTCCAGAGGGAGGGAAGAAAATGATTCAGGATGTGGAAGAGAGGAGACAATAGTAGAGACCAGACAAGAGGAGGAAACTGAGCGAAAGTTGCGGTAGGTGGTAGAAGAAGCTGATGTGGAGGTGTGTGCAGAAGAAGCAGGAAGGGAGAGTGAAAAGGACAAGAAATGATGATCAGAAAAGTCAAGAGGAGTTACTGTCAGATCCAACACTGGGGCAGGTCTACTGAAGATCAGGTCCAGTGTGTTTCCTGCTCTGTGTGTTGGAGTTGACTGGTTGAAAGCAAGATCGAATGATGACAGCAGTGGAAGAAGACAGGACAAATGTAGTCTCTCTGTTGGAAGGTTGAAGTCCCCTAGAAGAACAAGCGATGACTCTAAGGGAGAGCACTCAGAAGAATGTCCAACTCATCTATGAAGTTTCCCAGTGGACCTGGAGGGCGATAGAGAACAATGATGTGAAGTTTTGTGGGGAAAGACACCGTGATAGCATGGAATTCAAAGGAAGAAATGTTAAGATAAGAAAATGAGAGTACAGAGAAGCGCCATGAGCGAGAGAGAAGCAAACCTGTGCCACCACCCCTGCCGTTCTGCCGTGGAGAATGGGAGAAGGCAAAGGAGGAAGAGAGAGCAGCTGGAGTTGCAGAGTTCTCTGGAGTGATCCATGTCTCTGTCAGAGCCAGGAAGTCGAGTGACTTAGCAGATGCGAAGGCTGAGATGAAGTCTGCCTTCTGAACTGCAGAGTGGCAATTCCAGAGTCCCCCTGCTACCTTCACCTTTGGTACAGATGAACAAGGTGGGTAGATGAGGTTACTCGAGTTGCGGTTTCTCCTCTGGCATCTCCATCTTCTGGTGTTGTTCAAGGTGAGCACAGGGATGGAAAAGCACATTCTGTGTATCCTAATAAAATCTAGCCTACTGCTGGCCGAGGAGATACTAACCGTTACAAACGGACACGTATGTAGCGGAATGCCGACTTAATTTATCTATAATTACAGGCTCCACCCCTGTTATTGACACTTCAACTAGACCGAAACCACACCTGAATCAACTGAAACCACTGAATTAGACCGAAACCACACCTGAATCAACTAATGAACAAGCAAGATATCTAGACTAACCAAACAGCCAAGAGATCTATCAATATCTAGTTAATAGTATATTCAAGACAAGCCTACCTTACAAGCAGAGAATCTACCCAAGTAACAAATGCAAGCACACATTACCTTGTTGTTCAATTTTCAGGACCCCCACAGGGCCCAATGGATCAGATATATCAGTGCTGCTGGAATATTTAAAAACTGTATCCACTCAAAGTTCACTCTAAACACTTTTACCTTGCGTGTCAGAGTCAGAGATGATAGCTCTGCTGCTGGTCTTTCATCAGTGGTCACAGGATGCTGCCCACAGAATGCTGTTTGGACATTTTTGGTTGGTAGACGATTCTCAGTTCAGCAGTGACACTGAGGTGTTTAAACACTCCAGCAGCACTGCTGTGTTTTCTGATCCACTCACACCCTAACACACCACCATGTCAGCATCACTACAGTGCTGAGAATGATCCACCCATATAATACTGGTCTGTGATGAATGATGAATAAAGTATACATAGAAACAGATGTACTACAGTCTGTAACTGTAAACTACAAAGTGCTCCTATATGATACATGAAGGTGATACCAGGACAGTGAGTGTAGAAACAAGGAGGTGAACATAATGAAGTGGCCAGACGGTGTAAATCTTATTTTAGTGCACAAGTACTGTTTATTTGCTGAGTCTAATATTTTTTTAAAATGCATAAAATGTGCAATAACCTTATGGGCACAGAACACATTTTAATTTGCTTTCTAATGAAATTACTAAGTTAGTAAACAATAATGCATTAAATTAGCACAAGTATGAGATCCATAAGAGGATGTTTAAATAATAGTTATTATTGATAATTGAATGTGTCGTAAGTGTCTGCCAACTGCAATAAAAATATATATAGAAATTTATATTAAAATGTTAGTTTTTTAATGTTGACAGTTTTTTGTGCCACTGCCATGTGCCTATATTCTCTGCATGAGTGAAGTCACGTCAACTTTATTTGTATAGTACTTTTTACAACTGAGGTTGACACAAAGCAGCTGTACATGAATACATGTGCTATTCATTTAAATATCCACTATAAAAGCTTAAGTCTTAAAAAGAACAGTTGTGATTAATAGCGATTAATGTCAGAATGTTGTTAATCGGATTTTTTTACTCAGTTGACACCATTAATATTTATCCTTTGTTCAAAGTGTGGTATTGTGTAATGCAGGATAACAACTCATAGCAGTGCATATTAAACATTTTTACAATTTATTTTTGTTAGGATCAACACCCCTTCCTCCGCCCTCTGATCACCTGCTCCTTTCCACTTTCCATACACCCCTCTGTCACTTCCTGGTTGCGAAGTATTGCCAACCGATGTTGCATACCGAGCGTTATTATTACCTGCCTGCTTACCTGTGTACTGACTTCTGCTTAGGTCCTAGACCTCGTCTCTTGCCTAGCGATTTGGTACCTCCCGGAATCTGCCTACCCGTGCCGAACCCTGACTGTCCCGACAACGACCTTTACAACGAGTTCGCAATACGCTATACTACTAACATCTCGAGTAAAAGTGTACTGCCTAGTCAAATAAAGACGAACTCGTTTCCGCATTTGGATCCCTCTCTGTGTGGTCTATTCATAACAATTTTCCATACTTTTTAAAGTATACATGTAGGCTCTGCCTGGCGACGGAGCAAGAAGTGGGTACTAGGAATTCTGGAAGTGAGTGCTACCACCAGGAAGCCCATACTGAAAATTGCCTCCAGCAGGTCAAGTGAGCAGCTGCTACCTATTGTGAGGCGCTACGTGAGAAGAGGAACCAGTATTATTACTGATGAGTGGCGAGCTTATAGAGGTCTGTCAGATTTTGGCTATGATCACCATACAGTTTGCCACAAGAGACATTTTGTGCATCCACTTACCAGGGCCCACACCCAGCACCTGGAGCAGGCTTGGCAAAAATTCAAGGTTGATGTGTGGCGACACCGAGCAAACCGAAACACAAAACTTCTGAAAGAATACCTAAAGATTATAGAGGGGGAACACTGGTTGGCCAAAAAGCACAAATGGGGCGTACTTGGAAGACTGCTCCATGACATTAGAAAACGGTATAAAAGTCAATGTTAATGAAATAATCAGCATTTTGAATTTTGCAGCACTGAACACCTGATGTCTGTCTAGCATTTTTATTGATAAAATAAAATGTAGAGAAACTGTATATTCATATGTATTGATATTGGCATGTAGTATGTTTTTTAAGTTGCTTTATCAAAGTTGCATGTTTATACATACATGCTGTTTTTTATTAACTATGTACATTTGACAATAAATAAACCCATGTTCAATGTCCAGACTTGTGATTCCTGTACTACTCTGCTTAGGCCTTCTTATACATATAGCAATCCTAATTTACTTAAAGTCTGTGAAGAGCACTTATAGTGATTCATAAGTAGTTAGAAGTTAATATAGAGCTGATCAATAACATCACTTTACCTACAGTCTGTAAGGAGTGCTTATAAATGTTCATTAAATGTTATGTGCACTTACAAAGTCATTTTTATTTTAAATATACTGATGAACATTATAGAGTATGCCAGTGAGAATGGGGTTATCACTGTGAATCTTTATAAAGAATTATGAGAATAAACAGCATTTGTTATTAAGCTTTATGATGCTGATTTCACCAATAGGAACATACATATATTATAGGACTATAGCACTTAACATTATAGTGCTATAAAGCCTTATAATATACTCTTATAACATGTTATGTGTGTAATTATGAACACTTATGTACAGTTACAAATGCTTATGTGAAACATTATAAAGCCTTATGAATGCTTTATAGATGTTTATAAATGCCCTTATAATGCATTATAGATACCAGATTCATAGAAAGTGTTACCGATCTTTTTATTGATCTACAGTGATTGACCATATTCCAAATGGGAAAGAAAGGATGCGTTCCTACTCCAAGTACAGCAAGATTCTCAGACTGCCTTATATTATGTCCTCTCCTTTTGCACCACTGAATAGTTAAGTGGCCTTTATCAATATATTCCAATCACGAAGGCCCACAAAACCTGATTGCATTGGTTCCAGGTTGGAACCTATGATTGGAGGCTGCAGGTGACCTGTGTGAAGAAGTATGAATTTGCCTAAGATTACCTTTTTTGAACTCATAGATCTATGTAGTGAATATGACCAATATGCCAGAACTTGCAGAACCTGGCCACCTGCATCCTCCAATCACATATTCAAACCCAAACCATAGCCATAGAAATGGGTTTTGCAGACCTTTCAAAGTCCAAGAGATGATGCAAGTGAAAGTTTGGCTTATGTCTGTATTGTGGCAACAATCGCGGTCTCCTAATTAAGTGCACAGTTAGACAGGAAGGTAACTAACAATACCTCCAAGAAAAGCTCCACTTCGTGTTTTCCTGTCATTTTCCTGTGAGCCAGCACTGCCCAGGGGCCTCATGTACTAAAGGTGCGTACGTACAAAAACATTGCGTACGCAGATGTACTAAATCGTCAGATGTACTAAATCGTCAGATGTACTAAATGTGACTTGAATGTGAGAAAGTGCATACCCCCACGCCACTTTCATTTCAGAATGTATTGGTTAATATGTTGTAATAAACATGTGTCACGATATGGGAGGGCCCCCCTGCCGGTTGCCCATGTCCGCAGCAGCAGTTGTCCTGTTTTTGTTGTGTTGTGTTCCTTCCTTAGGTAGGTGGGGCCTATCATCAGGCCACCACCTGAGGGTCATTTGTCTGTCTATATGTCTTGTCTTTGTACCAGTTGACTGCTGGTTATTGTATCCTTAATTTGGATCATGTCACGGGTCTTTAGTTATCCCGTTATCATTAAATCCTCCTTTTCCCCTGAGATTTGGCGTGATCACTTCCTTTTTCTTTTGCACTCCCTGCCCGTCACACTACTGCTTAAGCACCCTGATCCAAGATCAGTTTCTCATCAAGTTGTAGGCTTCAGAAGTCAAAGTCAAATTTATTTATATAGCGCATTTTACAACACATGTTGTCACAAAGCAGCACTCTCTCATTCTCTCACTCTCTCATATCGCGATGGCGCAACCTTATCTAAAGTTGTACAGAGAGGTCTCGACATGCTCGGTAACACGCTCTAGCCATTTAGGACCTACAGGTGGATCATTGTTTGTCAGATCCGGTAAAGTATCAATGAGCGCAGCTATGGTAGTAGATGTAATAGTTCTTTTAGTTTGGTAGTCGGGTGGTTGATACCCTCGTTCAAACGCAACTCGTACGTTATGAGGCTGGGTATAGGGGGTAAGTGGGTATAGGAGCTGTGTTGTCACAATGGCAGGAATGCCACTTAAATTGTACCCCATGCCGACTTCTCAAGGAAGTTGAATCTTTGTCTTATGACCACAAATGAATGGCTTATGGCTTATAGACTCAAGGGAAAGTACAATCTGACTTGGTTTGGTCTCAATTTCTGAGACCAACAATATCATATAATAAATAATAACATAATATCTACTCCATGTACAAAATACACTGCTGGAATCATAAAGTATAGTGTTGCTATGTTAGTCAATGTACCTCGCAGCACACTGGGGACATCTCCTAAGTGCATTTCCGGTTCCGGTTGCAAGTACGTTTGGACCCATACAATTTGTAAAGCTGCTTTGAGACAACATGTGTTGTAAAAACGCTATATAAATAAAATTGACTTGACTTGACGTTGTGCGTGGTTGGCTGCCACTTTGCGCCGGCTTTGTTTTGTTTTGTTTTTATTTTCTATGGACTACCTGCTTTTCGGATATCTAATTTATTGCCTATCATTACCACTGTTTCCAGTTCTGCATGCCCGGTTTTACTGTGCTGTAACTCTCGCTGCTTCTGGCCCCTGCCTAACACGAGCTTTCCCTCTCGTCCCACTCGGCGTTCACCTGCTTCACTCGAGTAAGTTAAACTTTCTCGGTTGTCGTGGTGTTCTGTGCGATCTTGACTGGTGGCTAACGTGGTGATTATATGTGGCTGTGTTTGTCATGTTGCAGTCGGGTTGAGTTTTACTAGCCAGTTTTAACAATTGTGGCCGCATATGTTTCTGGTTTTATCGACCTATTCACTGGGATATATTTTGGTGCAGAGGCACTCAGCTGTACATCTCCCCATGGCTCGTCTCTCGTATACTGCCACTTCACTTTTACAGCTTAAGCAGAACTATAGGCTGCCATCGAGTGTGTTTAATGACTGTGTCCAGCTCGGAATTGCGCGTCCTCCCCGTTTTACCATATGTGATCTGGCAACCACGGGATTTTAAAGTTTACCTTGCTAAATGTGCAATCTCTTAACAATAAAGCCCCCTTCATCGCTGACCTCATTGTGGACAACAATATTGACATTATCTTGCTGACTGAAACCTGGTGAATACCTGTCGTTGAACGAGGCTACCCTACCTGGATTCAAGTACATCTGCCAGTCGCGTGGATCTGGTCGTGGAGGTGGACTAGCTGTCCTGGATCGTTCCATCTTCGGGGTCCGCAAGGTGCCTATTCACTCTACAACCACGTCTGAATGCCTCGGTCTGAGTATCACTGGAACAAAGCCGCTTTTGATTTTATTGGTTTATCGTCCACCTAAGACTAACTCAATACCGGCTTTTTTATCTGAACTGTCTGAACTATTGGCTTCGCTCTGCCCTTTATTCCCCTCATCAATGGTCTTGGGTGATTTTAATATCCATGTTGACTCCTGCAAATGCCCACATGCGGCCGACCTTATTAATCTTCTGCTATGTTTTGATCTCACCCAGCATGTAAGCTCGGCTACCCATTGTCACGGGCATATCCTGGATCTTGTCTGTTCTTCCTCCTCAACTGCCCCTCTTAATTTGCACGTTACTGATTTTAATGTCTCTGATCATAGAGCTGTAGTTTTTAAGCTATCGTTGTCCTTCTGCACTAAGAGAATGCATCTTCCTCGTAGTATTACTTTAGGAATCTTAAGAACATCTGTCCTCCAGTTTTTGCTAGGACCCTCAACCAGATCCCTATTCCCCAGATTTTATCATCACCTGAGATGTTGGTTGATCATTACAACTATGCTGCTACTACATCGCTTAATCTACATGCTCCACTTCAAACTCAGGTTGTAACTTTTCGTCATTCGGCCCCTTGGTTCACCCCTGAGCTTAGGTCATTGAAAGCTAAAGACCGTCAGATGGAGCGGCTTTGTAGGAAAACAGGTCTGACAGTTCATGCATTAGCTTACAAAGATCACACTGTACAAGGCACACTGTACTGCTGTACAAGGCTGCAGTACTTAAGGCTAAGGCTGATTTCAATACCACCAATATTGCCAATTGCCATGGCAATGCAAGAGCGCTGTTTTCTACAATAAACAAACTCCTGCAACCTGCGAACAGCTTTCCATTAACTCCCTCATCAGCCCTTTGTAATGACTTCCTGGTGTTCTTCACTGAGAAGATTAAGAATATTTACGCTGAATTTCAGTCTGTTCCGTGTACTTTGGGTTGCCCTGAACCACATTCTCTAGTTTCAATGCCACTATCTGTTTTTCACTTGGTGAGGGTTTCATTGCTGGACTTATTAAAGGGGCTAGATCAACTACTGTTTTAGACCCCCTGCCTACTCCCCTACTGAAGGCATGTCTAGCACCTGTCTGTCCACTCATTACTAGGATTATCAATGCTTCTCTTAGCTCAGGCTTGGTTCTCTCTCACTTAAAGTTGGCTGCTATTACGCCGGTCCTAAAGAAGTGTGGCCTCTAACCCTCTGATCTAAATAACTATCGTCCCATATCGAACCTCCCCTTTCTGAGCAAAATTCTGGAGCGCTGTGTGTCCTTACAATTACAGGAACACATTCTGAGGAACGACCTATTTGAACATTTTCAATCTGGTTTCAGATCCAATCATAGCACAGAGACAGCCCTGGTTAGGGTCATGAATGACTTACTGCTGGCAGCGGATTCAGGTCAGGTGAGCATTCTTGTTCTCCTTGACCTTACTGCAGCGTTTGATATAGTCTGCCATGATGTACTTCTTGATCGGCTGGAATCTTGGATTGGACTCACTGGCTTGGCCTTAGAGTGGTTCAGGTCTTACTTAGAAGATAGGCGGCAGTTTGTTTCTTTGGGTAGTTTCAGATCCAACACTGTTTCTTTAGTTTGCGGTGTCCCACAGGGTTTGGTTTTGGGCTCTATTCTTTTTAACATTTACATGCTCCCTCTTGGCAATATTATCCCTCAACATGGCCTTCAGTTCCATTGCTATGCAGATGACACTCAAATCTATATTAGCACTCAGCCTTCGGCTGTGTTGCCGCCTGTCGCTCTGCTAGACTGTCTGGCTGATATCAAACACTGGATGTTCAGTAATTTTTTAAAATTTGAACAACAATAAGTCAGAAGCCATTCTCATTGCTACATCATCTACCCTCAATAAGATTGGTCAGACCAGTATTTCCATACCTGGTTTCATTTCCTCTGCTGTGGCACAGGTCCGCAATCTTGGTGTCATACTGGATTCCTCCCTCTCTCTTGAGGCACACATTAACAACATTATCAAAACAGCCTTCTTCCACCTCAAAAACATAGCTCGCCTACGCCCTTCCCTGTCTGACTCTGTAGCTGAGACCCTTGTTCATGCCTTTATTACATCTTAAATCTTAAAAGATCTGCACTGGCTTCCTGTTCTTGACCGGATTAAATTTAAAATTGTATTGTTTGTATTGGTTTTTAAATCCATTCATGGATTGGCACCGTCTTATCTTTCTGATATTGTGTCCCGTATGTTCCGTCACGTGCTGACGCCCACCGGTTGATTGTGCCGCTCGCAAAACTCCGTAAATACGGGACCCGAGCTTTTAGTGTTGTGGGTCCTAAGTTGTGGAACTCTGTCCCTTCATCTCTCCGCTCCTGTACATCATTGTCTGTTTTTAAGAAGCTCTTAAAAACATAACTTTTTGAATGTGCATTTTAGCAGGTCTACATTACTTCTTTTAATTAATTGATGTTTAATTGTTTTACTTATTGTTATTACCAATTGTTGTTTTATTTTCTTTTAATTGCTCTTTAACTGTCGTATGGTCTGTTTCTTATTTTTATTATGTAAGCGCCTTGGGTGGCTTGAAATAATAATAATAATAAATTCAATTTATATAGCGCTTTTCTCATACCCAAGGACGCTTTACATCAAGAGAAAGGGGGAGGAAAAGAGAATCAAATAAATTAAATAAAAGAAAAAAGAAAATTAAATAAATCAGTGAGCAGCAGAGAGAAAGTACTGAGAAAAGAGGTAAGTCTTAAGTTGAGCTTTGAAGGAGGAGAGTGAATGACAGTCACGAAGAGATTGTGGTAGTGTGTTCCATAGTTTGGGGGCCATGACGCTGAAAGCTCTCCCCCCAACAGTGACCAGTCTGAATTTTGGAACGGACAGGCAACCTGCGTCAGAGGACCTAAGAGTGTTCCATAGTTTGGGGGCCATGACGCTGAAAGCTCTCCCCCCAACAGTGACCAGTCTGAATTTTGGAACGGACAGGCAACCTGCGTCAGAGGACCTAAGAGTTCGGACAGGGCAGTACGGGTGCAGGAGCTCAGCTAAGTATGCAGGAGCTAAACCGTGAAGGGATTTGTATGTGAGCAGGAGGAGTTTAAACTTGATCCGAAGCTGGACAGGTAGCCAGTGTAACTGTAGTAGAACTGGGGTGATATGAGCTGATTTTTTTAGAATAAGTGAGTATTCTAGCTGCTGAGTTTTGTACGTATTGTAGGGGACGGAGAGCTTTGTTTGGAATGCCAATAAGAAGAGAGTTACAGTAATCTAATCGGGATGATACTAACGCATGGACCAGAGTTTCAGTATCTTTTATGGAGAGCAAGGGTCTAAGACGAGAGATATTACGGAGATGGAAAAATGCTGATTCTACCAAAGCCTTAATATGTGATTAGAAAGAAAGGACAGAGTCAAAGAGTACACCCAAGTTACAGACTGTTGGTAGAGGTTTTACAGTCACACCATCAAAGTTAAGAGAGAAGTCAGTGAGATGTGAAACCACAGACTTGGGGCCAACAAAAAAAATCTCAAAAAAAAGTTTTATCAGTGTTTAGTTTTAGAAAATTTCTCATCATCCATCGTCTGAGGTCTTGGATACAAGATATTAAAGCAGGGGGTGGCAGGTTAGTGGACCTTTCAGTGCTGAGATAGATCTGAGTATCGTCAGCGTAACAGTGAAAATGAAGTCCATGATGGCGGATAATCTGACCAAGAGGTAACATATAGATGATGAAGAGTAGAGGACCAAGGACTGATCCCTGGGGAACACCTTGTGTAACTGTACTGATTGTAGACCTATGCTTACCAAGGGCAACAAATTGAAATCTATTAGAAATATAGGAGATGAACCAGGCGAGGGCAGTGCCAGTGATACCAATAGCTGAGAGACGGGAGATAAGTATGTCATGATTAATGGTATCAAATGCAGCAGTTAAATCTAGAAGAAGCGGAACACTAAGGGCACCAGTATCAGTAGCAAGGAGAAGATCATTAAGAACCCTTAAAAGGGCTGTCTCAGTGCTATGCATTTTGCGGAAGCCGGATTGGAAATGTTCAAAAAGATCATTGTTTACCAGGAATGACTGCAATTGAGAAGCTACGACCCTTTCTAACAGTTTGGCTAAAAAGGGCAAATTAGAAATCGGAGGGTAGTGTGCAAGGGTAAATCAGGTTTCTTCAGAATGGGAATGATAGCGGACGTTTTAAGGGCAGTAGGGACATAACCAGAAGCAAGCGATATGGTGATGAAATAACAGATAGGGTCAGAGACAACTGAGACACATTTCTTAACAAGTGGGGTGGGGGCAGGGTCAAGCTGACAGGTAGATGAATTAGATTCAGCAATTAACTCAGAAATGAGCACAGGTTCAATGGGAGAGAAAGCAGACAGAGGTTCAGCAGCTGAGTGAAGAGGAGTGTCACTACAGACAGGTATTGTGGAGATTGATGAGAAATGTTGGTATATTTTACTGATTTTGTCTGTGAAAAATCTGTGAAAGACTTCACATTGGTCAGCAGTGCTAGCAGGTGTGGCAGAGGCTGATGAAGTTTGTTAATAGTAGAGAAAAGCATTTTGGGCTTATGTCCTGTACTATTGATGACAGATGAGAGATACTGAGAACGGGCAGCTGTCTGTGCAGAGCAATCTGTGTCAACATGGATATTGAAATCCCCAAGTACAATCATAGCTGGGCACACAGAGCTGGCTAGAGTGAGCAGCTCACTGAACTCAGACATGAAGCTTGAAGATGATTTGGGCGGGGCGGTAAATTAACAGAAACAGCACAGGAGCTGAACCAATTAATTTCAAGGCCATAAATTCAAAAGATGTGACTTCATGAAATTCACAGGCATTAATTTTAAGTATATTATTGTACACAATGGCCAAGCCACCACCTTTCCCTTGCGACCTAGGCTTAGTTAGATAACTATAGCCATTGGGTAGCATAAGATTGAGACTGCGGTCACGCCATCTGCACTTCGCAAAAGCTCGGTCGCGCTATCTACACTGAAAAATCTCTTACTCGCATACACGCAGTATTACGGTAGTGTGTTTCTGAAACGACGCAAGGGGAAATCTCACTCTTTCAGTGCAGAGATAGAAATGCTATAAATTGATGTTTTTTACCTTAATTATTAAATATTTAAATATGCTCATATTTTGTTTTTCAGTTATTTTAACTGTGGGAATTTGGGAAAAGTCATAGGATACCACAATGGTGTAAAATGTCTATTCACATTCACAAT
>JAGXOD010000460.1:0-15569 GCA_020368025.1 Brachyhypopomus occidentalis
CATCTTCTGCTCAACCTTCCACCTTTAGCTATCTTTGGCCTCCCTCACACAGTGTTTTACCTCCTGCTGTGCTGCTCTCATCGCCTCCCGGTCCCTGTTACTGAAGGCAACCTTTTTTGTGTTGAGTGCAGCCTTGACTTTCTGTGTGACCCATGGCTTGTTGTTGGGGTAGCACCGTATGGTCTTTATGGGGGAAACCACGTCTGTACAGAAGTTGATATAATCTGTCAGACAGTGTGCCATCGTTTCGATGTCTTCACAGTGGGGATTGAGAAGAACATTCCAGTCTGTATTATAATAGCAATCCTTCAGCTCTTGCATTTTTGGGTCCACTTCCTGGTGGTTCTTGTCGTTGGAGTCTTTGAACCAGGGGGGTGTACTTTGGCTGTCCATGTAGCAGTATGTGGTCCGACTTCCCCAGAGGGGACAGGGCTGTGACTCTGTATGCCTCTTTTACTTGAGCATATAGGAGGTCAATTGTCCTGTTGTTTCTCGTTGTTTCTCGTTGTTTCCACGTTCTGATAGAATGCAGGCAGTGTAGAGTCCAGAGTAGCATGATTAAAGTCCCCCGAAATTAAAATAAAAGCCTCAGGATGCTGTGTCTGCAGTTTTGCAGTTACTGAATGAATATGCTCACATGCTATGGCTGCATCCGCCCTCGGTGGGATATGTAAACACAAAGTGCAATCATGTGACTGTATTCTCTTGGAACGTAGTAGGGCCGACAGCTAGTAGCTCCAGATCCGAACAGCATAAAAATATCTTAACAGATATATGACCGGGGTGACACCAGCGATTGTTAACATAGATGATCAAACCCCCACCTTTGCTTTTCCCGCATGATTTTGTGTCTCTGTCCGCTCTCACAGCGGTGAAACCTCGCAGGTCCACGTTAGCATCCAGTATTAGCTGGGTTAGCCATGACTCCATAAAGAAATAAAAAGCTACACTCACGATAAATCTGCTGATTGATGAATGCAGACAGCTCATCAACCTTATTTGGTAGCGAGTTCACATTCCCCCATGACAACGGAGGGAATAGGAGGTTTGTAGCGCCGCCGATTGTCGGATAGCCTAGCCTTTAGCTTAGCGCCGGCCTTGCTTCCTCGGGGTCTCCTCCTTAGCTCCTCCGGAATGGCTTGTCGGTTCCCGAGTCGGGCGTAGTTGGAGTCCGAGCAGATCATGAATTCAGTAAGGGCGGCTTGGTTGGCTTGTTGCAACGCAATAAGCACGGCGGCTATCTCTGCAATCTGGCTCGTCTGGGGCCCTAGCATATAATGTTGAGGCTTGAGGATGGGGTGGTTTTGCCAGAACACTCCCACACCCGCTTGCATCTCGCCGTCCTGCCTAAAGGAACACCCGTCTGTGAAGGCTCTCGGGAGGTCTTGACAGACATTTTCATCATAGAAGTGATTGTTTGAAGGCAGATAGGGGGTTGTGACAGCCTTGGGCTCCACTGGTTCATGTTCACATTCGCAGTGTTCGCACTCTGCCAATCCTTGGCTTATGGCCATCTTCTGGTTCTGAGCATACTTTACCTCTACCTCATAGCCTTGCAGGGCCATCATCCAGGTCGCAATGCGACTGTTGGAAACCCTGCCCTCTCGAAGTCGCTGGCTGTTCAAGAAGGTGACCGGCTGGTGGGAGGTTTCGATTATGACCTTTTGTCCTCCGATGTAGCTGCGGAAGTGCTCCATTGCCCACACCGTTGGTAGCAAGGCTTTCTCACAGTCAGAGAACTTTAGTTCTACCCCACTAAGGGCTTTACTAGCGTATGCGACCACACGCCTGTCTTGGTCATGCTTCTGGGAGAGGGCGGCACTGAGACAGTGTTGGGAGAAGCTTGCTTCCAAGTAGAATTCCTTGTCCGGGTCGGGGTAGGCAAGGCAGGGAGCAGTGCAGAGGCATTGCTTCAGCTCATTGAAAGTGGCTTCCTGTGCCGTTCCCCACTCAAAGGTCTTGTCTTTGTGAAGCAATTCTGTCAGAGGCCTGGAGATTTCAGCGTAGTCCTCAATGAACTGCTGCGAGTAGTTGCAAATGCCCAGGAAGCTGCGCAGCTCAGAAATGTCCCTTGGGGCTGTAATGTTCTGGATCGCTTGGATCCGACTAGACTGGGGTTGGATGCCATCAGCTCCAATTAGGAGTCCGATATATTCGACTTTCTTGCGGCACCATTGTCCTTTAGTGAGGGAGAGTTTCGCACCAGCCCTTGAGAGTTGGGTGAGGATGTAGCAGATTTCTGCAATATGGCTTTCAAATGTTTGGTTACGCATAAGAACATCATCCACATAGATTAGGTTCCCCAGAGTGGCTGCATCGCTCATTGCTTTGTGGAAGAAAGTGTTAAATTCTGCTGGTGAGTTGGAGTACCAAAAATTCCATGTAAATTGTTGATTACCAAATGAAAAGGCCAGCTTTTACTGGTCAGACGGGTCCACCTTCATCGTCCAAAAACCATTCGACACATCCACCGTGGAGAATAAGTGAGCATTTCTGACCTTGGCAAGTTCCTGATCCAAATGGATCATAGGCAAGCGGGAAAGGGGAACTTGCTTATTCAGCCCCCGCCAGTAAATAGTCAGGCGCCATTTGTGGAGTGCCACACGTGGTGACGTTCAAGTCAAAGAAACGTGGTGCAGGCTGGAAGAAAGCCCGTGGGCAGTTGAACTTCTGCCCTCTCAAAACCATGAGTCGAAGCGGAATGCCAGCAGATCTTGCCGGGACAATCAAGTCAAACTCATTTGCTACCTGGCATGCTTGGGGAATTGTTTGCCCTGAACGCATGTGTTCTGGCTCAGGGGACAACACCTGGTTTCCAATGTGTGCTTGGGACCAGAGTATGTTGTTTTTTTTTTTGTTATTTATTTTTATTTTTATTTTTTTTTTCAAATGGCAACATTTATTCCTTAATTCCGTGTTCTAAAGTTCCAAGAAAATTATTTCTTTCCCTTTGTTCGGAAAAAAAACACATTACATCCAATCACAACAATACAATCCACCTTTTCCATTTTTTAAACAATATATCCCAGAGTATGTTGTTAACAGTGTCTATCCGCGCTCCACAAGGGGGGTCAGGTTAGGAACTATACTCACGTAATGCAATAACTGTTTCTTCCCAATGGTGAGGGAGACGGCACAGATTCCTATACTCTTGACGTGGTGTTTTGGCAGTTGAAGAGTTGGGAACTTGTGGCTCAGAGTCACAAATGTATAAGTCTTGGCTGACCGCGGACTTCTCCGACCACCACGCATCGGTGGTGCATCGGGGATGGTTGTGCCATTTACCGTGATGCCCCCAGTGATCTGGGGGTGAGCCATGCCCCTTTCAAACGTGCAGAGAAAGGTTTCCTGGTTATGAGAGAGACAGGTTGGCAAGGTCTGACCTTTGGAGGTCATCTGGTATGGGCTCACCAGGGGTGTGCGGTTCTCTTCACCGGAAGTGTCATCTCCTGAACACCGGCTGGGTGCTCTCTGTGGGTTCCCTGGTGCTTGGGAAGAGGTTACCATATTGCAGGAGTTGTATCTCTTAGCCCGGTCCCTGACAGGCTTGGGGGCTGTGACTTGGGTCCATAATTGCCCGCGGCAGCAGTCAATCAGAGGAGCCAGCCTGTCGAGCAAGTCTTGACCAATGAGCAGCTGTTCCGTGTCAAACTTAGAGATGTATACTGGGTGCACTAGTTTCATCTCCTGGAGTGTGAGCTCCAACCAAGCTCTCTGGTTGATTAGGGCGTGTTCCTACGTATAGTTGGTGATGCTAAGGTGGCAGGACTCAATGTTGAGACGCCTCCCCATGGCGAGTGAAACCTGTCTCACGGTGGAGAACGTGTCGGTCCATATGAGGCTGATTTCGGATCCAGTATCCAACAGCGCATTCACATTTAGGTGGTCTTCTATGAAAACGTTGGTGTAGATGCACCGGACGCTGCCTTTCCGGACCAGGTCTCCCAGGAACTGCCGGAGTGGGGAGGAAGAAATGATGGATGGGGTTTGTTCCGCAGCTGGTGGCGGTGTGTTCTCGTTTACTGGTTCCCTTCCCCAGCCAACGAGATAAATCCGGGATGGCGGTGAGGGGGGCTCTTGGTCTAGTCACGCGACTGAGGGGCCTCCACCATCTTCCTGAGGGTGTTTCTTATGGTCCTTGGTTGGCTGGCTGGTGTTTGAGTCCCTCTCTTGGGACATCCTCGCGATTGTGTCCTTGAGACGCTGAAGCTCTGTCCTTAATTCAGCGGTGGCCTGTGACTCAGGCTCTGGACCTCTGTCTCGGTCTCTGTGTTCTTGGGGTCGAGAGGTCCGATTCTGGTTGTCGCATCTGTTCTCTCTGGATGATCGCCTAGGCTCGTGGGAGGAGTAGTGGTTGTCACGGCCCTTCTGGTGAGTCCTTGACTGGTGTCGATCACCCCTGTTGGACTGTTGTTGTCCGTCCCTCCAATCCCTTGGCCTTCTCTCAAAGGAGGAGGTGTGAGATCGGGTTGCCCCATGGCGGACGCGATCGCCACTTGGTACTTCTGCGCCCTCTAGCCCTAGGGGTTCACTTGTGGAGTCCTGTATGGCGAGTACTCTGGGGTTTTCTTCTTTCTTTTCTCCGGGTCAGAGAAACTGCTATTCTATGTTCAACCCTCCTCCTTTATCCGGGTTTGATGTTCATGCGCAGTTCATTTGCATCGTGGACATGGAGTGGTGTGGATCTGCTCTGACTGTGAGACTGCACTGCGAGAGTTGTGGGACGGGGATCATGGCAGCACCCGCTGCTCGCTGAGAACAGTAACTGACGAGCATGAGTATTCATCTCAGAGTCTCCAATAACACCACAAAAGTCACTAGATTTGTTGCTAGTCGCTTAAAAAAAGAGGGTCGCTAGAGGGTCTGAAAAGTCGATAAGTTAGCAAGTGTGAGTGTGACTTGGCATGTGTGATGGATCACGCACAAAGCAGTAGGGTGTGGGAGTGGTGTATGTTTATACTTCTGATCACACCACAATCAAATCCACTCTATCTGGATGTCACGATTTATCTGGATAGTTTTTTAATGATGACAAGCCAGACTGTAGAAAGTACAGATAATTGCACTAAAATGTAAGGAGTAGAAGTAAAAAGTCAGATGAAAAATAATTACTCCAGAAAAGTATATATACCCAAAATTTCTACTTAAGTAAGGTCACGAAGAATTTGTACTTAGTTACTTGACACTGCTATTCAAACTGAAGTAGACAGTTGGGCCAACATATTGATTCACTTCCAAACATATTTCCGTAATTTTGGCTCCATGAGAGGCTCTAAAACAGAAAAAAAAAGGTTTTGATTTTGGGGATTTAAAGTTTGTAAATGTACACTGGTGATGTAAAATCTGTCATGCTCTGCTTTTTCTGATTCATGTTCTGATGCATGTTGTCTGACGAAATAAACAATATTGAGCGTAATAATTTTTTATAAAAAATGTGTTAATGTGTGCAGAAGACATTTTTTCAGAGGCGCGGGACTGGTGTGTGGCGTGACGTATGTTGCTAGGAAACGGTGACAGCAACGCCAGCAGGTAACACCGGTCTGTAGCAGGCGGGGGGGTCCTAAGAGGATCCACAACCATTTTGCTGGCCTTAGTATTTCCTGTATTTTATTTTATGCATAATTGTTACATTTATTGTTGATGTGTGTGTGACAGAGATGAGTATTGGACTGTTACGGCTACTCTAGGCAATAGCCATAACAGAGAAAAGAAAAAAAAAGGGAAAATGATGATGGAGAGAGAGAGTGTAATATGGATAGTAGAAGAACAGTAAATCTTTATTTACAACTGAACTGCCCAGAGATGTATCTTCAGGACTTGATCAAATGCTCAAAATAAGCCACAAAAACATCTGTACGAAAGACTGCTCTTCTATTCTGTTGTTCTATGTATGAAGATTGTTCTCGTCGTGTTGCCGTATATTTACCCGGGTTAGTAGAGCGTGCATGAAATCCTGAGCATTGAGGTTGATCTTGTCAGGGGATCCGCATCTGGGGTATGGTACATGGCGCTAATTGACTCATGTCCAAGTTGCTCCATACTGTCCCACCATAAGCTAGAGGAACTTTTTTTTTTAAAGAGGAACTTAACTCTGAGGACAATGAGGTAAACTCTGGAGGCCAGCCTCGGGGCCGCTTCTTGGTTGACGATTCGGGCTTGGACTGTGCTTTTGGCCAGGGGTCTGGCTTTGGCCCTGCTTGGTGTCTGGGCTGTGGTTCATCTCCTTTCTGGAGGCTTGAGGTGCTTCTTAGGTAGTTTCTGAGGTAGTTACTCGCATGTGAGCATGTGGAGCGGGTCCCACCGCGCTTCCCGTGTGTCTGTTTCCTCACTGAGCTCTATCGGTTCTGACTCAATGTCGGAGGCGGCCATAGCTCCAAGCAAACGGAGGACATTTTCTTTTGTTTTTACAATTGGATCTAATTTTGCAGCGATTTTGGGGGAGTACTTGCCTCTGGTATGGGGGGAATGTTTAGCAGACGAGCATGCTGGAGTCGGAATCTCGGAATACGAAGTACGAAGCAACTCGGAATCAGATTCGATTAAGATGGGGTGCTCGCACTCCTCATTATCCTCAGCGACATCGTCGGCAGGGGTTGCGGAGTTACCTACGGACCAGTGGCGCTCCAGCTGCTCTATTATTTGGATAGAATCTGACTGTCTCGTTTGGACGACGTCATCTATGGCTCTGATCATTTTTGCTGCCTCTTCTTGCAAAATCGGACTCTCCATGTTTTGACAGTTTTAATCCTTTTAGCTTCTGTTGGCTAGTTACGAGCGATTGAATAATTTACTTGTGTTCTATCATTCACTGTTTATCTACCGATGATTGTTGATCTGTTAGATATAAGTCAGTTTCATTCATCTGATTAATCCCCATTTATTTTACCGTACTAATTCAGATGACGTGATTGTTTGCATGTCATAATTGACTGAATGCACAGTTTGATTAATTCATCTATATTCTTTGCAATTACAGCCACACCTACCTAAATCCACGTCTGCTTAATCCTCTAATCCAATCCTTGTGGAATTTCATGTTCCATAAACGAGTGGATAACCAAAATCTCTCTGAGCCTTGCTCTCTGACCGGAGCTTCCAACCTCCAATGTTCACCAGATCAGCACACACTAGAGCCATAGACTCTTTTTCAACATCTATAACAAAACAATATCAACCACCTGTCCTATAGCCTACACAAAGAAAAGAAAATAAAGTACAAAAATCCTATAACAAAAACAAGGAGATTCTTCTCCCTTTACAACTCACCAGGCAGAGGTGTTAAAGGCTGTCATTCAAAACCACCACCACCCTCCAGACCAATAAAAGTAAACAGATGTAGCTTTGCTATTCGAGGGCAGATTACATAAAACGATGCTACGATGTTGCTGATAGGTCGAGAATTGTTTGTTGTCCTCAGCAAAGGAAAGGATTATGCGTTTTTATAAGATGTCGTGAGCAAGCAAATAAAGGTATTTACCAACATTCCATACGCTGTTTGAAAGTCTGATACTGATGCTTTGATAGTAAATAAATTTTAGGTGACAAAACACGGTCATCTTACTACGTAGACTTTTTAAAAGGACAATTTAAAGGGCGAGTCAAGTTGCACGTGTAAACCACATGTTGTAAACAAGGTGTGTTCATAACGGGATTACTCTCGAACAGTTGCGTGTAGATGGCTGAAAATTGGTATGCAGTAAGTTATACTAGTTCTAAAAAATAAATTTAGTGTGATGGGCTTGTGTTTTAAGAACTTACGGTATTAGTTATTTTTATGCGGAAATTGGCATATCGGCGAGGGGACCACTAGAGGGCGCAACTGCACAAAGAGGTTAAAAAAGTGGGTAGGCACAGCATCACCAGGGGAACCAGAAGTCTTTATAAGGCCCACTACCTCCTCTAAGTATGTCAAGGTTACAGGCTCAAACCTATAAAAGACAGCCAGGCTAGGAGCAGAGACAGGGGGGTCAAAAAGAGGAGCTATGATAAAAGCTCTTGCATTGACAATTTTCTCAGCAAAAAAGTGTAAAAAATCATTACAAATATTGGGAGATTGTTACGTATGGGTACTGACAGGAGGCTGGACGCAGATGCGGACTCAGGAAGTCTTTTTTTATGACAATTTTCAAGGACTACATAAATACACTAACAATACAGAGGCAAACCAAATACCAACTAAAAGACAAACATGGTATGGAATATACATTAATTAACTGGGGGGAAACAGACAGCATGCAGACAGGAGTACTTACAATTGGCCAGGAACAACCGACCAGGCAACAGGGAAGACATGGGGCTTTTAAAACACTGGAAACAGTGGAATTCAAACAAGACATGTCATGTCTGGCTCCAGATCCATTCCTCTTTCCACCACTAGAGGGGGGTCTGGAGCTACTAATTATTAACATTCCTCAGCAATGATGACCTGCAGCTGTCCGCCTCACTACTTAAGGTGGAGAGCTGCACTGTCTCATTGCTGAGATGTTTTGTCAGTCCTACTGCAAGCTTCACAGCCGTCGGTATCGTGTGTTGCGCTCCTGGTCTCTGCTACCAGTCCCCAACAGCTATCGGTATCGGTGTTGCGTTCATGGTGCTCTATACACCATCCTTTCTATTCGAGTCATTAACTCCTGTGCCCTTACTGGCCCTTCTCAAGTTTTCGACAGCTTTATTTTCCTATCATAATTATTATTTTGTCCCTGACACGTTGAGGTATTCTCCGTGTATTTTTCGTTCCCTTTATATTTTACTGTTGCCTCTTTTCCCGTGCTATTCTGACGGAGGCTTTCGTTCATTATATTATTTGTGTTTTGGCACTTGGGTCCTCATCCAAAAAACCCTGCTCACAGTCCTCCCCGGACTGAGCGCGTTACAAGACAGGGCTGGAGACAAAAAACAAGAGGAGCGTGACAGATGGACAGATAAGGCAAGGAACAACAGAAGACACAGACTGACAGGGAACAGATCCAGACAAGGTAGACAGAAGACAAGGACAGGACTAACAGCAGGAATGGATCCTTATCTGACAGATGCTTTCAAGCAAACAGGCTGGGGGTCCTTTAGAACCAAGCCAATGTTTCTAAACAGCACACGTGGGTTTTGTTGATGTGTGGTAATAAGGTTCGATAGGTATTTTATTTTTTCCCCTTTTACACTGTTCTGATAAGAGAGCCAGCAGTCCTTTAAAATTTAAATGAAACCTGTAGCTTATCCTTCTTCTACTTGCGCTCGGCTTTGAGGCACTCTCTCCTGGCTGCACAAACTCTGTTATAGAACCAAGGTTCAGACTTAGCTTTAGGCTGTTTGGATCTTAGTGGAGCCACACAGTCCATGATAGTTGTACAGGAGGTATGAAACCAGGAGCTAAGCTCCTCTGTGGTAACAGTGTCCGGGTTAGGGGAGTCACATGACACTGCTTCCTGCTGACGCTGCTGCAGAGTATTTTTTGCCTACCCTTTTTTTTTCTATCTGTTTAATTACAACAAATTATATCTACAAATATTTTGTGGACTTTGTGTACATATTTACGCATAACTCCGGCTACAACAACCTCCACAAGCCATCGAAAGACATTCAAATTCATCTTAACCGAAGCTAAGTATCTTAGTATTTCATCATGTCTGAGTCGCCTGTTGTTTGTGTGGAGTGTGGCATGTATAGCTACTCTTCTTCCGTCAGTAGGGATAATTTTGTTTGTAACAAGTGTAGATTAATTATTAGCATGACGGAGAAGATTTCGCTTTTAGAGGAGCGCATCCGGGCTTTAGAGAGTCCTAGAGAGTCGGTAGCACCTAGTGTAGCACCTAACGTAGCAGGCCCGGTTGACACCACCGTAGCTAGCGAGCCCCCAGCTCCGGCATTAGAGCCCTCGCAGCGGGGCGAATGGGTGGACGTCTCGGCGGCATAGCCGTAAGGCTGAGCACCGTTCTACTCAGATTCCCGTGTCAAACAGGTTTGCCCCACTCAGTAATACACCGACTGAGCGACCTGTTAAAAGAGCTCTGGTAATAGGAGATTCCCAGCTCCGACACGTGAATATAGCGACCCCCTTAGAGACACCAGCGGCCATAGTTAAGTGTATCCCGGGGGCTAGAGCGGCTGACATCAGGGTTAATCTAAAGGTGCTGGCTAATCGTAAATATTCAAAGATAGTGGTACACGTCGGCACCAATGATGTGGGGTTGAGACAGTCCGAGATCACTAAGGATAACGTTAAAGAGGTGTGTGAGTTAGCAGGGACTATGTCAGATTCCGTAATATGCTCTGGTCTCATTACAATTCGGCGTGGCGCCGAAACCAACAGCAGGTTATTGGCGCTACACCGCTGGATGTCTAAATGGTGCTCAGAAAACAATGTGGGTTATATAGATAATTGGACGTGTTTTGAGGGCAGGCCTGGCCTTTTGAAGCGAGACGGCATTCACCCTTCTTGGGAGGGTGCTGCTCTCATTTCCCGTAGCATATCTGCTAGGCTTACTAGTGGTAGTGTAGGACTTGTTAATGGAGATTGACAAACCAGAGCCGAGGCCAGGCAGCAGACACAAAGGCTAAACCGACTGTCTGCTAGCTGCAAAGAGACGTCACCTAGGTCACGCTGGATTGAGACTGTGTCAGTTCCTCAAGTACCAAAAATAACTCTCGCAAAGTTAGTAGACAAAATTTAATCAATGTTAAATTTGATTATGCTCCCTTGGAGAGTAGTTTAAATCTGAAACTAGGACTGCTAAATATTAGATCCCTGTCATCTAAAGCATTGCTTGTTAATGAAATGATTACCGATCATAATCTATGCATGCTCTGCTTGACAGAAACCTGGACCCGGCCAGATGATTATATACCCCTGAACGAAGCTTCTCCCTCTGGCAATAGATATGTTCATAACCCCTGTCCAAATGGTCGAGGAGGTGGTGTCGCCACAATATATGACTCCGATATAGACATTTCTCAAAAATTCGGCTTTAAATTTAATTCTTTTCAACATCTCATCCTCACTGTTTCAAATGTATTAAATCTGACAACCAACAAAGCGTCTCAGTCGCCTCAGCCCTCCACATGCATACTAGATGCAGTACCAACCCATTTACTTAAAGAATTAATGCATAGCAATATAGAACCTTTGCTCACTATAATAAACTGCTCTCTGAGCCTGGGCTATATTCCCAGTTCTACTTAAACTTGCAGTTATCAAGCCGCTAATTAAAAAACCTGGTCTTAACTCCCAGGAAATGTCCAACTATAGGCCTATCTCTAATTTGTCATTCATATCCAAAATTCTAGAGAAAGTAGTTTCTTCACAACTCTCTTCCTTCCTACAGACAGAACATTCATTCATTATCCGTACCGCTTATTCCCGCTAGTCGGGGTCACGGAGGGGCTGGAGCCAATCCCAGCATCTCCGGGCGAAGGCAGGGTACACCATGGGCTGTTCGCCAGTCCACCACATGGCCAACACGCACACACACTCACACCTATGGGCAATCTAGAGTGACCAATCAACCTAGGATGCATGTCTTTGGACTGTGGGAGGAAACCGGAGTACCCGGAGAACATGCACAGGGAGAACATGCAAACTCCACACAGAGCAGCCCAGACAAGAATCGAACCCAGACCGCCTTGCTGTGAGGCGACAGTGCTAACCACCACAACACCATGCCGCCTCAGACAGAACATGTCTTAGAATTATTTCAGTCTGGATTTAGACCCCACCACAGCACTGAAACTGCACTGACTAAAGTAGTAAATGATCTCTTGATATCCTCTGATAAAGGACACATTTCTTTTCTCATACTGCTAGACCACAGTGCGGCTTTTGACACCATTGATCATAATATTCTACTTAATATGCTGGAGACACTCATTGGTATAAGAGGTCAAGCACTTTCATGGTTCAGGTCCTACCTGACAGATCGTTTCCAATTTGTACTAGTAAACAACGAATGCTCAGAGCGTTCTAAGGTAAAATATGGTGTCCCACAAGGATCTGTACTGGGCCCCATATTATTTTCATTATATATGCTTCCACTGGGCACTATCATCCGTAGGCATGGTATTACCTTCCATGGACATTAAAAACTGGATGGCGTTTAATTTTCTTCAACTAAATTCTGATAAGACTGAGGTGCTGATTCTTGGGCCTAAAGCTGCTAGAAGCAGCTGGGCTGATATTCCCCTTACCCTAGATGGGTTTTCAGTAACACCCAAGTCTACCGCAAAAAGCTAAGGTGTCACTATTGATTCGGATCTTTCATTTGACAAACATATATGCAATGTCACTAAGGCTGCCTTTTTCCATTTACGTAATATCGCCAAGCTGAGACACTTACTTTCATTAGCTGATGCAGAGAAGCTGGTCCATCCTTTTGTCTCGTCAAGAGTGGACTACTGTAATGGTCTTCTAATTGGATGCTCTAAACAGTCCATAAAGAAGCTACAACTTGTACAAAATGCTGCAACTAGAGTCCTAACTAAGGCTAGAAAATTCGATCATATTAGTCCCACTCTCGCTGCATTACATTGGCTTCCGATTAAACATCGAATTGAATTTAAAATTCTTCTCTTAACCTATAAGGCGTTAAATGGTCTGCCCCACAATATCTGAGTGAACTCATTGCTTAATATAACTCATCTTGCCATTTACGCTCCCAAAATGCTGGATTTCTCCTAGTTCCAAAAATTTCTAAGACTGCAGCCGGAGGCAGAGCTTTCTCCTTTAAAGCCCATCAATTATGGAATAGCCTTCCAGCTCCAATCCGAGATTCTGACACAGTTCCAATCTTTAAATCTAAACTTAAGACTCACCTATTTAATCAAGCCTTCAGTTAATATTCCCCTAGTAAGGTGTGGGGCTCGGGGGCCCCAGACGTTGAGATTTCTGGTAATCTGAGATGTTGATGCTGTTATCCAGCTGTGCCATGGCATCACTCTAGTTGTGACAATGACTTGACTGGAAAGCAATGTCTCAGTGAGCCCTCATGACTGTGGTCACCTCTGGACCCCTCCCATTAGTTATGCTGCTATAGATTAGCCTGCCGGAGCTACATGCTAATCACTAGCACATGAGCTATGTACATTTAAATCAATGGTAGTTAAATTGACATCCTGTCTGTACTGTCCATCTTTTTGCATGCTTCTACTCAAGACGACTGCATGCAAGCACCTACAAGCACCTGGGAGATGGTCTGGCTTGCCGGTGGATGTACTGATGCCGGGGTTGGATGTGCCATTGCCGCAAGGGAACATGCTGATGCTGGCTCCTACCTGAGGCTCACCATCTGCACCAAAGGGACTGTGACTACTTGGCCCGGGAACAAGAATCTTATGCTATAACTGTAGAACCACCTTTTGTCCACAAATATGGACTGGTGCTATCGGGCCGCCCAATGGAGGATGGGTTCCCTTTTGAGTCTTGGTCCTCCCAAGGTTTCTTCCTATATCCCCACCATCTTAGGGAGTTTTTGCTTGCCACTCTTTGGCTTGCTCATTAGGGATCTGGACCCATACAATTTGTAAAGCTGCTTTGTGACAACTTGTGTTGTAAAAAGCGCTATATAAGTAAATTTGACTTTGACTTTGAAAGAGGAATCAAAGGAAGTGGATATGTACTTGATTGTGATATCGTTTAAGGCTCTATAATCGATACATGGCCATAAACCGCCTCCTTTCGTCTCGATAAAAAATAACCCTGCCACAATGGAGGAGGTAGATGGATGAACGAGTCTGTTATAGAGGGCTTCTTGTACATAATTTTCCCAATGCGCCATCCTCAGGATGCAACAAAGTGTAGCGGATATACTGATAATTATGAGTTATGAAATGGGGCACCACCCTGATAATTCAGGGAAATATTTATTTGATAACTGTAGTGGATGAAATAATGATATCAGTCTCATTACCAAAGTGACCTAATACCATCGACCAAAATATGTATTTACCACCGTAATCAGATTAATGAATAAATGTCCAAATTTATTGAATGATTAATAATTGAAATATTACAGGGAATAACGTGTGAATGGTTTGGCTCAGTAATGTAACTAAGTCTACACATGAATCTACTAATCTAAAGTACACAAAAAAAAAAACAACTACTAACTGTTATTTGATTATGACTGGATTGTATAGCTAACCGGATACTTTTCTAACTCCGGTAGGACCAGGGAGGAAAAGAGAGTCTCAGAGGAGAATTAGGAAGAGCACGAAATTCCCGACAGAGACTAATGAAAAGGCTTAATTGTATTAAACTAAGAGGGATAGTAAATACTATACGTAGTGGCAAGTTATTAGCACCGGACACCCCAAATTAGCATGTATTTGGCGTCTAACTTGCAGATAGGAGGACACGTCCGTGGGCGGTCAACTGCAGAGTTCGCAAGCGAGTTTGAATCGACGCTGTGACAACTGGGGGTCAGGAGGCAGTGACGGATCCATACGCAGGTATAGAATGACTGAGCTTTAATGAGCAGAGTACTGATAACAGACAACCCCAAAGGGGCGAGGGCGGGCAACAGCCCGTACAGGGCAAGACGAGAGAGGCGAGGTCGATACATGCAGGCAAGGGGTCAAAAACCAGGAGAGCAGAATAAACAGGCAGAGGCACAAAAGGGCAGATCCAAAAATCAAGAGACAAGACACTACAGGCACAGGTCAGAGGCAAAAGGCAGTCAGAAGGTTGGTATACAACAAGGCTCGGTAAGGCAACGAGAAACGAGGCAATACTTCGCACAGAGGTAAGTTTACACACTACTTAAGTAGCCCTAGACATCAGCTTAATCAGGCCCGCTAGCAATGTCCACATTCACAGTTCATGTATAGACCAGATATAATCCTGTAGTTATGATTCTACTTCCAGGCCGAGTAGTCACAGTCCCTTCAGAGTAGATGAGCCTCAGGTGGGAGTTGGCATCAGCGCGTCCTCTTGCGATAATGGCACATCCAACCACGGCATCGGCACATCCACTGGCAAGCCAGGCCATCTCCTAGATGCTTGTATGGGGTGGGTAACGGGAAAGGCTCGTCATTCCTTGTCCCGGTATTTCTCGGGCAGCCATTGGGAAGAAGAGGGACAATTAGTTCTATATGGAATGTGTTAGACAAAGTAAATGTAAACATTTCTGGAGTGTGAGCGACTCCGGCAATTAAATTATTACAGCCTAGCTAAAGGGCAGAACCAGAAGGTAACACAGACTTGGGAGCATCCTGAGACACTGGCATCCATCCACTACACCATCGACAAACTTGAGTGACCGCGTGCAGTGATAGGATGACAGCACCAGTGCCCCAGTTTGCCATAAAAACCCTTTGCCCATGAACCCCTGGATCTGTTACCTTATCTAAAGGGGCACATTAATTACCAAATGCTAGATCAAACAAGTAAGTTTTCAACCTAGATTTAAAGATTGAGACTGTGCCAGAGTCCCGGACACATTCTGGAAGACTATTCCATAGTTGGGGGGCCTTATTAATTGATGGAACTAATAAGAGGCCAGCACCTTGGGATCGTAGTGGTCGGGGTTCATAATAAGAGATAAGCTCTTGGAGGTAGTCAGGAGCAAGTCCATGCAGTGCTTTAT
>JAGXOD010000047.1:5000-10000 GCA_020368025.1 Brachyhypopomus occidentalis
GGGATGTCTCTATTATGCTTATTTCACCTTATCACATAATTATAAGGCCCTTATTACGAGCAGGTTCACATGTAGAAAAAAGCACAAAAATATGTTGTGTTGTCAGACTAACACACACACATGTGACAGGAAGGAAGATGGAGAAACTGCCCTTTGCTCTGCTAACAGCACTACCTCCTCTACAGCCCTGATTACAAACACCAGGCCTTCATCAAAATGGACACGTGACATTCAGAGGGAGGACTTTGAAACAGGCCTTTGTGTCTGCACATCAAACAGGAAGTGTCTGTTGAACAGATTTTGAGCCACTGCACCAACAGAACCAGCAGGAACCAGAACCCGGGACACCGCAGTTCTGCTACGGCAGTCGTGGGCTACATCACCACTGTGGACTGGCTTAAAAAAACCAGGAGCAGAAATGCTGCTGTCCTGTGAGAACTCAGCCAATCAGCTGAGAGTGTCTACACATCGCTGCCCCTCGTTAGCGCGTGTGGGGTCGGGTGTTCATGGCTGAGCGTGGCAGGTGGGTTGGCTAGCCAGGTTAGCACAGTCAGTATGAATGGTGGTCTATAGCCTCCTTATTAGAAACACCTGTTTTGTGTGTGTGTGTGTGTTACTTTTGTAGCTCCATTGGCGTAGATGGGGATCATGTTCTCTGCTCCCTGTTTGACCTTCAGTTCTATATTGAGCTGCCGTTCCAGTGCCGTTATCCGGTCCTGATTGGCCGAGGAAGGGCCCGTTGTCCCTGGAAACTGAAGGTCATCTGCGGTTCAAACGCATCAGCAGACTCATCACTCACTCATCACGGTTTACCAATTCGACCTTGCAAGGTAATCATGTCATGTGTGCCTGGCTTATGTATTGTAGATGTAAACAAGGTATAAAGCGGCTCATTCCGTATTCATTAATGAATATTGTGGGTTTTGTTGGTTTGTTTGACCTTTGACCTCACCCTTGCTGTCGTTGGGGCCCTTCACCATGATGTGGGCGTCGAGCTCCTGCAGCTGTGAGTGGAGGCTGTCCAGGCGGCGGTTGGAGGTGCGTAGCTGGTCCTCCACCTGGTGTGCGCTGCGCTTGGCGGTGGTGGCACGGCGAAGGTTCTCCGCGCCCTCCTTGATCTTCAGCTCACGCCGAATCTCGCGCCGGATGCGCTCGCGCTGCGCCTCCAGGCGCTGCTGCACGCTTGGCTCCGAGACGTCCGCGCTCCGCTCCAGACCCAGCTGCTCCAGAACCGAGCCGCCCGGGTCTGCCTGAGGAAGACACGTGCACCACACACACACACACACACACACACACACAGTGAAATAAATACAGTGAGTAACTGGTAGGCGATACGTTAGACCCAACTGTGTTCCTGCCAATCAATTCCTCTAGTATCGGCCGAAAATTGGAGATATCTGTGGGGTATTGGATCTCCACAAGCAGGATTAGCCCTAATCCCAGAGCAGTGCTCAAGGAGTTGGTTGGGGCAGAACAGGGGCGTAGATCTACCCCCTCAGACTTCTACTGCCACTGATATACACTCACTGAGGACCAGACAGTGTACTACCTACAGACAGACGGTGACGGCCTACACAGGCAGATGACATCACGGCAAAATGCACCCACATGCAGAAGAGGCTACGGTGACCAGGGCAAAGGAGATAGATCAGAAGATAGAGAGAGAGAGAGAGAGACAACCTGTCAGACAGACAGGAGAGCTGACACAGAGACAGGCGTGTTATCTCAGTCTTTCACCTAGTCGCACTGTTGCCTCTGTGTCGTCTGAACATCACAGTGCTGGTGAAACTCCAGCATGAGGCTCTCAGTCAAACTCCCAAACTCTAGTGTGAGTGAGCATGTCCAGTCCTGACAGTGAACACAATATTAGATCGGTATCAGCAGAAAACAAAATTGTCCCCCCCCCCCCACACACACACACACACACACACACACTCACATGCATGCAAACAAAATGAGGAAACCAAAGTTGCATTGTACAGCAAGAAAGACAAGAGTCTTAAAGCTCTGCTACAGTCATGTGCTGATGATGTCACCACAGCAGTCCGAGAGCCTGGCCACGCCTCTGAACATGGCAAGCAACCAATCCCGATAGAGTCTCATAGCAGCGCTTTAAAGTGTGACCCAGTGAAACCCAGATCACCCATCCAGCCTTCGCAACGCTGACGAACTCGAACGGAGATGCTTCAGCGAATAACTGACATTACCCAGAAACCCTGGGGCTCGCTGCAGACGCCTGCTTCTCACCGCAACACAGCGCCAAAGGAAGTGCACAAATACAGAAACAGGACGTGTCTCAAATCAACCACTTGTGCCATACGTAGTGAATGGCTGTCAGCAACCTGATGGGGTCGTGAAGGAGACACTGGGATGCGCAGATCTGTCACTGCATGTTTCCACTGCACTATAAGCTCGAGGTCAATAGCACAGTGATTGCATTTAAGAGAATGACCGTTTCAGTGACCTATACTGGGGCAGTCTACAAAATGGCTGAATCCCTAATTAGTGCACTTTAAATAGAAAAATGGCTGATTCCAGTTAGTGTGCTGTACACAGGAAGAGGAGATGATATGAAACATTTTCATGCAAACCAGCATTACCATGTCTCAGATATGCCTCACACACACACACGCACACATACTCAAACAAACAAATCTCACATGACTGAAACCCTCAACCCAATACACACACAACCTTTAACACAACGAAAGTAACTACAGACAGTCGAAGGAGTCGAAGAACTGCTTTACTGTTGCGTTAAACATCCACCTCACCTCCACCACCAGCACAGTGACTCTGGAGTGAGCGCATTTCTCACAGGTGTGTTGGTCTCTTACCGGAGTCTCGGCCACATCGGTATCAGGCAGAGGGGTCAGGTCCTCGCCGAGCTCCTCTGCACCCTCCTGCACCACTCCCTCACTGGCCATGGCCTCCGCCAGGTCCACACCCACCCGGATCCTCACACACCCGTCGGGTCGGACCGTCTCCACCGAGCGGCGGGCCTCTGAGCTGCCCGGGCCGAAGACCAGGCCGACGTGTGACGCGTCTCGCTACACTCGCGCCGTGTGACTCTTGCGTGCGGTAGGAAGAGGAGCAGGAACACAGGAGCACAAACTCCAGTTCCGCAACAGGCTTGTTAAAGACGGTAGACGAGGCCACGCCCCCACTTCCTGTTAGCATGGAGGAAGTACTAAAGCAGGGTCTTAGCTGTCTATTACTCAGTTATAATGGTACCTCACCCCCCCACACACACACACACACACACACACACAGTGAAATAACCGAGAGCAATACTGTTGCTGCTACTATAGCATGTCCACACCTCCAGTACTCTCTCAGTCACAAGGACAGTGTGCTTTCAGAAGCCAGTTGAGCCCTGCCACATCACTTCCTGTTTGGGGTGAGATGTGTGTGTGTGTGTGTGTGTGTGTGTGTGTGTGTGTAGTTTGAGAACTATAAAAAGCAGAGGATGCAGTCCACAAAGGCTGTGTAAACGTTTAATAATGTTTTACGGTATAGCCACAAAAGTGTTATGGCTTAAGGGGTTCACAGATATACACACAGACAAACAAATACACAAGTAGAGATCTACTTGTGTGTGTGCGTCTGTGTGTGTGTGTGTGTGTGTGTGTGTGAGTGTTGGGGGAGGGGTATACTTTTAGGAGTATGTGAACATTCTAGACTGCTGGGTACAGTTAGTCATGTGTGTGTGTGTGTGCGTGTGTGTGTGTCTGTGTGTGTGCGTGCGTGCGTGCGTGTGTGTGTGTGTGTGTGTGTGTGTGTGTGTGTGTGTGTGAGAGAGAGAGAAAGACAGAGAGTACGTCCGTGTGTTAAGCTCTGGGTCTGATGAAGTTTTAATGGCTACAGGTTGAAGAGCAGTTATAAATATCTGAGAAGCAGAAGCTCCACCCACCCAGATTACCCATGCACCACTACACTTTCTCCCTCTCTCTCTCTCTCTCTCTCTCTCCCTCTCTCTCTCTATCTGTCTCTCACTCTCATCTCAGTTCATTTTAAAACTGTCCCCAAGGATCAAATTCCGCACGTGTGACTTTTCCAAACGCTTTATGATGAGGCAGAGACTCCGTAGGAAAGAAGTGTGAACGTGAGTTAAGGAGCATGTGATGTGTGAGGACACGCAGAAACTCATCACTACCCACAACTCCCAGCTGAGAGTGGACCAGGAAGGTCGTCTCCGCTCGGCTCTGAGATAAACACGCATTATATTCCGTATCAGGTCTCACTATGGAAAAAAATAGCCCACATTAGCAAAATATTAGATTTTCAAAAACGCTTTATGTCGCTTACTACAATATAAAAACTGTATACCAAGTCGTTGTTGTACTAACAGCAAATGTTGCATGTGGATCACAGATCCTGGATCAGCGTTGAAGCAGCCGTGTGATTCTGGAGGCTGAAGTACAGGAGGACTCGTCTGAACCAGCGATGCCATTAGGGGCCGTGGGCCTGGACTCTCTTACGGGCTTTTCCGGGCTTTGTAGTGGAGTGAGCGTTAGGGGTATGGTCCGGTTACTGTCGTGACACCCTTTAGGAAATTAAGGATTAAGGGGATTGGGCCTCACTGCTTAGTGAATTTACCTATTTTTTTCTCTTTTTTTGCAGGATTTCATAGGGATAATCATCCCAATGTGTCATATTGTGTGGGCAGACCCCTCATTTCACTGACACTGTGAAATATCTCAGTTGATTTGGATAATTATATATAGCCACATTTCATTTCAGTATGGCCTCAAGATTCAATCACAAACAGCCAGTGAATCTCTCTACCATCCGCTGCCAATCTCTTATCTACTTTCTTTTTCCTTCCATCTCTCATTCCCTCTGCCTTTCTGCCCATCAAACACATGTTAAATCACATCTGCTCTCTGTTTAAACACCTCTACCCTGTTTAGACACCTCTACCCTGTTTAAACACCTCTAGCCTGTTTAGACACCTCTACCCTGTTTAGACACCTCTACCCTGTTTAAACACCTCTACC